>CAUYSK010043361.1:0-43624 GCA_963575035.1 Avahi laniger | reverse complement strand
TTAGTTAGTTAGTTCTACCCCTAGTTGCTAGCCCACGCAACTAGGTGTCTTTGCTCTTATTATACCTCTCCTGTTACAAAGCATCCCCACCTTGACTCTGAGCAGGATTTTCCCTCCAAACTATTCTCAGAGCTGCTTCCTCTATTAAAATTTATCCATCATGTGTTTAGTCTATGGGACGTTGTTACCAACTAATTGTCCTGGAAAATGGTTTTCATATGAGCAACAATTTATGACTGATAGCAATTGATATATTGATGCTTCCAGTGATATTTACACCCCAACATGAATAATGGTGGCAAGTCCAGTCCTCTGACATGAGACACAATTTTACTTCGAGGTTGACCATCCTGGGATCCCTGACATCTTTCAACTGATGTTGATACAGATTGCCGAATTGTTCTTAAGAAGATTTAATTTGGTTATACTAACAGTGTATACAAGTTTTCATCTATAAATCCCTTGATGGCAGTAAATAATAATTTCTAATAATTTTAAACAATTTAATGGGTAAAAATGTATCATTTTAAAAATTCTGATTTCTTTGAATCCTCTTAACTTTTAAGATTTTAAATTACTAGCATCTGTTTCTCCTATTTTTAAAAATTTTCTGTCTACATCAGTCCTATATATTTCTTTTGAAGATGTTTCAAGACAAATAACAAAATTAAGTATAATAATAGTAAGCAAATACATACTGATGACTTACAGATAGGATTGCAGATTAAAAACAGGATAGCCAGTTAAATTTGAATTTCAAAAAACAAATATATTTTATTATGAGTATTTATTATGAGTATGTCCCAAATATTATATGGGATACATCTACTGAAAATATTCATTGTTTATCTGAAATTCAAATTTAACCAGACATATTGATTTTTTGTTTGATAAATCTTGAAACTTTATCCACAATTCTCTATCTTTAGCCCTATCCAAAACCAAACTAAACTGAACTTTAGTTTCAGAAGTCTAGAAACAAAACTAAACTTTAGTTTTGTTTCCAGACTTAACATCTAATTGCCTCCTCAGTATTGCTACTGGAGGTCTTCCAGGCATCTGAAAACTAACATGTCCATAAAACTTGTCAATGTCACTTGTCCTCTGCACTTTCCCAAATCTGCTGCTTTCCTTCTTTTTTCGTCTTATTTAATTGTATCAGCATTTTACTAAGGTCACCTATCATAAGTGTTATACTTTTCTTTCATATACATTCTCGTTTATACTTCCATCCAATCCATTAGCATGTCATCCAAATGTGCCTGAGATCCTACTATTTATCGTTGTCTCCATTGCTACAGCCCTGGTCGTAACACCTTCATTTCTTTCCTAGGTCATTGTAGAGCTTCCCAACTGCCTTCCTTGTTACTCATTTTGCACCCTTATCATTCGTTCCTCAAACAGCGGTGAGAGTGATCAGAGCTCATCAGGCCCAACTGCACTAGCCTTTTACACTATCCCTTGAAAACAGCCACTCATTCCTGATTCAGAGTATTTGACTTGTTTTCTCCTTTGTTGGGGACACCATTTCTCTGAAATTCATTGGGCTGCACACTTCTATGCATTTGCTCAACAATACAAATGTCACTTCCTAGAAGATGACTTTCGTGACACCACGGATTGCTGCCCTGATGGTCTCCTTCATACCACTTCTTACTAACTCAACTGATATGTCACCGTTATTTTGCATGTTTTCGTTTTTAACTCCCACTTCTAGAATGGAAACTGCCTAAGGGCAGAGATAACTTTTTTCTTTGTGTTGTGTCCCCAGGGTTTAGGATTGTGTGTAGTGCATGGATAATACACAATAATACATGCTGAATGACTAAATGAATAAAGAACGAATGATAGGTAACATATACTGAATATTTGCACTGCGCAAGCACTGTGCTTAGGGCTTTGCATATTTACCCTATAATGTACACAGACCTCAGTTCGGGCTAGAGTGACACCAGGCAATCGGATGTACGTTCTAGTCCACTTACTATTTTTACTTACTTTTAGATGACTGTTTAACCCCTTTTCCACATTTTAAACATTGTCAACAGTTCCTCTGCCTTTCTAAGTTTCAGTAAATTACCTTCTCTCATAACTTCACTGAGAAATTAAACACAAGAGATGTGCCATAGATTCCCACTACCGTATCCATGCACGTACAAGAAACTGTATCCACACATGCCTCCTGCCTGTCTTTGCCAGTGATGACATGTCTATGTTCCTTCCTAAAGTCAATGTCAACACCTGCTTATTATATCCCATCCCTTGCCTACTTGAGGACATAGTTGCAGCCATGTTCCCCACTGTCTTACATTATCAAATGTTTACTCTCTGTTATACTTATCAACACAGAAACATACTTCCATCTTAACCAAAAAAAGAAGAAAAAAATCTTTGATCTTACCGTTTTGCAAGCTTTCACACTATTCATTTATGCAGTAAAATTCCTTCACTGATATGTTATCACTAATTTCTGTCCTCCCATCATTCTCTCTCTCTCTCTCTCTCATTGAGATGTAATTCACACACCACGAAATTCATCCCCATTCTCTTACACACATTTTAATTAGGCTTTTGTCCCCACAATGTCACTAAATATATTTAGGACCTCCAATGACACTTGTTGCTAAATCTAATAGGCAATGATCAATTCCCACCTAACTGACATGCCAAAGCATTTGCACCATTAGCATTCAGCACATTGTCTTCCTTCTCTTTGATACATTTTCTTCGTTTGGTCTCCAGAATACACACACTCTTTTGGTTTTCCTATGACTTGACTGGTTGCTTCTTCTTGTCTTTCTTGCTTGATCCTTCTCTTTCCCCTAAATTCCTAATTTTGGAGCGCTCCAGGGCTCTGTCCTTGGTCCTTTTCTCTTTATTTCATTTATTTATTTATTTTTTATTTTTTAATTTTATTTCAGAGTATTACAGGGGTACAAGTGCTTTGGTTACATAAATCACCTTTGTGCAGCCCAAGTCAAAGCTACAAGCATGCCCAACCCCCAGATGGTGTGCACCACACCGATTAGATGTGAGTTTACCCATCCCTTCCTGCCTCCCACACCTGTTCAACACCCAGTGAATGTTACTTCCATATGTGTGCAAAAGTTTTGATTGATTAGAACCAGTTTAATGGTGAGTACATATGGTGTTTGTTTTCCCATTTTTGTGATACTTCACTTAGCAGAATGGGCTCCAGCTCCATCCAGGATAATACAAGAGGTGTTAGTTCACCATTGTTTTTTGTGGCTGAGTAGTACTCCATGGCATACATATACCACATTTTATTAATCCATTCATGTATTGATGGACTCTTTGGTTGTTTCCACATTCTTGCAATTGTGAATTGTGCTGCTATAAACATTGAGTGCAGATGTCTTTTTTATAGAATGTCTTTTTTTCCTTTGGGTAGACACCCAGTAGTAGGATTGCTAGATCAAGATATAAAACCATCCTCATATAGCCATCTGATCTTTGGCAAAGCAGACAAAAACATGCATTGGGGAAAAAGAATTTCTACTTAATAAATGGTGCTGGGAAAAGTGGATAGCCACAAGTAGAAGATTGAAACAGGATCTGTACCTTTCACCACTCAAAAAAATCAACTCACGGTGGATAACAGACTTAAACCTAAGGCATGAAACTGTAAGAATTTTAGAAGAAAATGTTGGAAAATCTTTTATAGATATTGGCCTAGGCAAAGAATTTATGACGAAGACTCCAAAAGCAATCACAGCATGATCAAATTAAAAAGCTTCTACACAGCCAATGAAACCATCACTAGAGCAAACAGACAACCTACAGAATGGGAGAAAGCATTTGCATGCTATATATCTGGTAAAGGGCTGATAACTAGAATCCATATAGAACTCAGGAAAATCAGCAAGAAAAAAATTAAGCAACCACATTAAAAAGTGGGCAAAGGACATAAACAGAAACTTTTCAAAAGAAGACATACTAATGGCCAAGAAACATGAAAAAACGTTCAACATTTTTAATCATCTGGGAAGTGCAAATCAAAACCACAAGGAGATATCACTTAACTCTAGTGACAATGGCTTTTATCAATAAGTTCCTAAACAACAAATGTTGATGTGGATGTGGAGACAGAGGAACACTCATACACCACTGGTGGGACTGCAAACTAGTACAACTTCTGCGGAAAGTAATATGGAGATACCTCAAAGAACTACTAGTAGAACTACCATTTGATCCAGCAATCTTTATACTTGCATTCTTCTTGCTCTCATCCAGCCACATGGTTTTATATCTCTAGCACAGACTTTTCTCCTAAACTCTTTATTTATATATCCAGCTACCAATTCCACATCTCCACTTGAATAAGTAAGAGACATCTCACATTCAACATATCTTAAATAAACCCTCAGTCTTTCCTATCAAACATGTTCTTTCTGCAACTTTCCCACCTCAGATGATAGCAACTCCATCCTTCCAGCTGCTCATATCAATTGAGGTTAAAAATTTGATATCTTTGACTACTCTCATATTTTTCATTTCTCTCATATTTCATATTTGACTCATCTTATGCTTAGATCCACTTTCTCTATATAGAATATGCTGTCACTCATCACCACTTTTACCACTACCTCGTAACTAGTACAACACAGTAACTTGTCCCCTGCAATAGCTCTGAGCAGGTCTCCTTGCCTCTACACTTGTTCCCCCACAATCTATTCTCAACACAGCAACTGGAGAGAAAATTTTAAATGTAAGTCAGATTTTGTAATTCTCGAAAACATTACAGTGGCTCTCCATTAAACTTAGAGTAAAAGCAAACTACAAAAGGAAGCTCACAGATGTTCTACATGGACTGCTCCCTCTTTACTTTTGGTTTCATCTACTACTCTCCTACTTGCTCAGTCCATCCTGGGTGCATGTATCCTTGTTGTTTATTTTTGCCTTATGTGCGATTCTGCCTTGGGCCCTTCAATTTGGTTGTTCCCTTTGCCTAGAATACTTTTCCCCAGATACCTGCTTTGCTAATCCTCTTCTATCTTCTAGGTCCTGGCTCATATCTCAGTGAGGTTTATTTCACATCTCCTGGAATTCTCCATTGCTGTTCTGATTCTATTTCTAATTTTTCTTTTTTTTTTGGCATAGAACTTCTGACTTCTAGCATCCTATATGCTCTATTTATTATTTATGTTTATGTTTTCTATCTCCTTCCACTGGCTAGAACATAACCTCCTTGAGATCATAGACCTTTAATTTGTTCATTAATACATCTCAAACACTTAGTACTCCCTCAATAAATATCATTGAATATATGCAGTTGTTAGTAGTATGTATTCTGCAGTCAAATTACATGGGTTCAAATTCCACCTTTGGTGAGTGATGCTGTAGAAGCTACTTGGAATTTTGTGATCTCATGTTACCTATCTGGGGAAAAAAAAAGAGTTAACAATGTTATCTACCTCACAGAGTCGTTGTAAGGATTAACTGAGGTAACGTGCAAATTTCTTAGATTTATACTGAACTTACAGCAAGCTCTCTAAAACTTTCAGTTATTATTTATTCTCTGCAACAATCTAATGAGAAAAGCACTATTGTTATCCATGCTTTCCAAGTAAGATAAATTGAAACTTAGAGAGCTCAACAATTTGATTAAGAGACACACACACAGTAAGTCGCAGAGCTGGGATACAAATTCAGTTCCATTTCGCAACACATTTAATGTTCAGTCCCTCCTTATAGTCCATGATGCTTTGGAAAATGGAATAATGCTTTCCTATTATGTCTCCTAACTGTGGGTATATAAGAAACTATTGATTTTTATGTATTTATCTTGTATAGCCTATCACACGAGCTTTGTCCTTCTAATGCTTATTTCAAATCTTGTTTCGAATACTTATTTTAAATCTTATTTCAGATCTTATTATATTGATGAGAAATTTCAGAAAATATTTAACAGTAGAGAGCATCCCTAGTTAATTCAAATAGTTTATGCTATTTATGGGAAAGCTTGTATTCGTTATTATTTATTGTCTTGTTCACTGTGGACTTAAAATGCATGTTCTTTATATTGCTTAAGAGATATCCTCTTATTCTTAGAGTTTTGTATATTTTGTTAAGAATGTTAGAATTTATCAACTACTGCCACATATTATTTTAAGTAACCCTGGGAGAATAAATAAGATAGCAGTTGTAAATACGTGTTCAATCTTAAAGAAAAGTAAATTATGAATTGTAGGTACTATCGAACAGTACTCATTTGAGGTGTGTCTATTGCTCTAATGTCTGGGGCACTTTGCTGGAAATTTCATTCTAAACATATGTGAGGCACTTTGCTGCTTTGCTCAATCCTGTCTCCACGTAAAACCAAACCTTCAGGCACCTGTTGGAAAGGGCTGTTGCTCCCACGGCTCATAGGATCACACTTTGTTCTATCTTCCACTCTCTACTTCAAACCCTTTCTTTCTGCCTCAACATCTCTCTTTCCCCTTCTGGGAAGACTGGCTATTGTTTCCAAGTGTCTGCTGCTCTACTCGGTAAGGAGATGGTATCACCCCACCCAGTGATATCAGGTGTGATGATGGTGATTTGCACTGGCCAATAAAGTGTGTGCAGAATGACACATGCCGTGTCTGAGCAGAAAATTTAAAAGTCACAGAGTTGTTTCATCATCACTCTTCCCCCTCCATTATGAGAGCAGCATGGACCATATAAGACCTTATCTTTCAACTCCAGTCTCAATATAAAGGCCAATGGTAGAGCTACATCCTGGTAGATGATATTTTCCTTGGGGTGGGGTTAAGTGTATCATAGGAGTGGAAGGACAGGAAGCAAATACTTGTGACTGAGAGAGAAGTATTTTTTTTTTCTCCAGTACTGTCGTCTGCACCCTGTGGGAGAATTATACATCCCCAATCCATCGCAACATGACTCACTTTGTCGATAAAATGTCAGCAAAAGGGAGTGCCACATCTGAGGAAAGCTTTATTGTCTCTCTGCCACAACCAGAACAGATTGGCCCAAATAGGGAATGCTTCTTCAGACTTGTTTCTAGAATGAAGACATATAACAGCAAAAATGCAGCCAAAACACAATGCATAATGCATGCATGAAGTAAACCTTTGTTGTTCTATGCCACTGATATTTTGGGGTTGTTTATTAGCATTGCAAAAGCTGACTGGTATACCTTCTTTTCCTTCAAACCCAATGTCTTGTTCTCCATCTCCTACAGTGACCAAATTTTTAGAGAGCCAACCTGGGACATAGCCATAGCAAACAAGCAAATAAACGAATAACATTATATGTGATTAATAATTATACATATATATGTTATGACCTTATGAAAATATAGAATTTAGATATCAATGTAAAATTTATGTTATTCTTTATTATCTACTTTTCTGTTACATAAATGCTTTTATTTAAGCAAAAAAAGAATAGTTAACAGTGACAATTAATAGTAATTAATAGTAGCACTAATTTATGTGTGTGAAAAATAAAGCAATATTTAATAATGTTTCTTTTTGTCCTGTGGCACAGTGGTTTATTTTTAACTTTTAAAAAAGTTCTTACTTGGGTATATGAATTTGTAGGCTACATTATTTTATTTCCTAACATATATAAATATGTGATTTTAAAAGTAGAATATGACTAATAGGATTAATTAAAAGACGTTACCAATATTTGATTTTAAAACTACATATTTCTTTCTGTGCCATAAATATTTATATTTTTCCTGTTTCTTTTTGTAATAATTCTTCTTTGAATTGCCTGTAGCTTTGAGAATGTCCTCCTATTTTTATGTAGTGGTAAAATTTCATGTAGTCAAGTGCACAATTCACTTTGACTTGCAGATCTGTTTTCAGTAAGACGATGTTACACTCATTTCTAGAGTCAGTTCACTATGGTAGCATTAAGCTGAATATCTTTTCAACAAAAATATCTGAATATGTAATATTTGAGATTTTACTTGCTGGCAACAGCAGATATTAAACTTATAGAAATTCCCTTACACCTCCCCAAAACTGTGAATTACTTTACTGATCATTTTTTTTAGGTAGATCAGTTGGTTGTCAATCAAGTTCTTTGCATCTTTAAATTTATTATATAGGGTATCTGTGTATGAAATGGCATCATTTTTACACATAGTAGATGTCATTATAAGTTAAAGTTTTCTTTATCAGAGAACATGCTTTTAAAGCACAGAGGTAATTTGAACTTATGAAATCAAATTCAATTACAAATAAATTAGAGTTTTAGTAAAGAAATTGAGAAAAGCCTATTTAATTTGGTTTCCCTTATCTGGTGACATTTTTTAAGCTCTCAGGCAATCTTTTATTCCAGAATAAGTTTCTGTCTCAACCTACACGAAACGTTGAACAGCTCAAAGGAAATTAGTTCATCTTTTTTTTTTTAAGCTCTTAATGGCCACTTCGAGGATTACCAAATAATTTTGGAAAAATAGCATAAAAATTTCTGTTCTCATATAATTCTTTGCTCCACTCTCCTCCTCAATGTATTCCCAAATTAGAGAAGGACATTCTTCTTGCCTCAAACTTTAAACATATGATTTTAGGGAGGGCCAACAGTTTAACAACTTTTCTGTGACCTGCAGTAATGACAGCCATCTTGTAGGTGTATGTCTACATGGCTAAATCCTTCCATTTCTATAAAACAAAATATCATTAAGTGCTTCTACACATTTTGAAGAAAATGAAAAGTGACCAAAAACCTCAGTATGAAACCACTGTATTGCAGGTAAACAAATCACACCCCCCTGAAATGATATTGTGTACAAAGCTCATGAGATGTTTAGCAATTAAGACATTTTCCTGTCTTGGACAAGAAATGATGGACTGAATGAAATTAGCCAGAATTTACATTTGCACTGTCTTCTAAATATGCAGATAGATGAACAAAGTCTAGTTTTATATCGGATAAGATATTGACAATCTTTTGTTTTCTGTAGCTTTATTAAAACCTTCATAGAAATCAAGAAATGGGCAAGAAATTCCATTTTTCAGACCAGATTACTCAAAAACTAGGGAGAACATTTTTCATTGTTGTAATTCAGTTTCTCACTTGATATACTGTAGAAAGCACAGTTGTTGGTAACATCTGACAGAATCTGCTCTATGCCATGAGGGACTAACATACATTACCAAAATTTCCACTTTTGTCTGTCCATATTTTAATTGCAATAACTGAATCAGAATCTGTCACTTTACCCACTCTCATGGAGCAATAAGGAGAATTATGGGATCATTTGTGTACATTCTTGTGGTATGTCCAAGCTAATTTGATGCCTGTTATTTTCAAATGAGCACTGGTGATATTTGAGGAAAAGAAAAAATATATTGATTTAGAAGCACTTGCCTATCTTATACCTAATCTGCTGTGAAGTTTAGTTTCCATATATGCTTTCATATGACTTTCCACCATGCCCAGTTCCAAATTCTTTTTGGCATGTTGTATAGGATGCTCTGTTTTGGTGTTTTTTCTTCCTAATCATCTTACCCGTCATAAAATTAACACAGCTGGTCTTCGTTTTTGGCAATGTCTGCCTCATGCTAACAATGGTATTGTAATGATTCTCATTTTTGTTATCTGAATTCTTAGGAAAAAAATGGTCATAGCATTTACAATGTTAAAAATTAAACTTGCATCACCCTCATAAAAAGCAAAATAGTTTATTCACAGGCAGCGTCAATGATGTACTATTAATGCTCATGATTACAATACGCTTAAGCTAACATCCAGAATTTACAAAGAATGCAAACAAATCAGCAAGAAAAGAACAAACAAACCTATTAAAAAGTGGGCAAAAGACACGAACAGAAGATTTTCAAAAGAAGATAAACAAAAGGCCAATAAAGATATCAAAAAATATTCAACATCACTAATTATCAGGAAAATGCAAATTAAAACCACAGTGAGATAACACCTTACCCTTGTCAGAATGGCCACTATTAAGAAGTGAAGAAACAATAGATGCTGGAATTGACACACAGAGAAAGGAACTCTTATATACTGTTAATGGGACTACAGATTAGTACAACCTCTATGGAAAAAAGTAGGCATCTTCCCAAAAGAACAAAAAACATTCTATAAAAAAGATACCTGCACTTGAATGTTTATAGGAGCACAATTCACAATTGCCCAAAGAAATGGAAACAACCAAGTGTCCATCAATACATGAGTGGATTAATAAAATGTGGTATATGTATACCATGGAGTTCTACTCAGTCACAAGCAAAAATGGTGATCTATCATCTCTTGTATTATCCTGGATGGAGCTGAAACCCATTCTTTTAAGTGAAGTATCACAAGAATGGAAAAACAAGCACCACGTGTACTCACCATGCTATTGGTATTAACTGACCAACACTTAAGTGCACATATAGCAATAACATTCATCGGGTGTCGGGCAGATTGGAGGGAGGAGGAGGAGATGGGTATATACACACCTAATGGGTGTGGTGTGCACCATCTGGGGGATGGAAATGCTTGAAGCTCTGACTCAGGTGTGGCAAAGGCAATATACATAACCTAAACATTTGTACTCCCATAATATGCTGAAATAATAAAATTTTTAAAAAAGTAGGGAGACTCCTTGAAGAAATAAATGTAAGCCTAACATTTAATCCATCACTCTCACTACTGGGGATCTACTCAAAGGAAAAGAAGTCATTTTATCAAAAACACACCTGCAACTGAATGTTTATCAAAGCACAATTCACAATTGCAAGTCATGGAATCAACCTAAGTCCCATCAATTCATGAGTGGATAAAGAAAACATGCGTGTGTGTGTGTGTGTGTGTGTCTGTGTGTGTGTATATATATGTATGTACACACACATACACCATGATATACTACTCAGCTATAAAAATGAATGAAATAATGTCATTTGCAGCAACTTGGATGGAAATGGCTGCCACTATCCTAAGCAAACTATCTCAGGAATGGAAAAACCAACACCACATGTACTCTCTAATAATTGGGAGCTAAATCATGGGCATACACAGGTACAAAGAGATGTAAAGGATTCTGGAAACCAAGAAGTGGGGGGTGGGATGGAATGAGAGGTAAAAACTTACCTATTGGGTATAATGAACACTATTCTGATGATAAGCACACTAAAAGCCCTGAATTAAGTATCATACAACCTATCCATTAACAAAAACATTTGTACCTCCTGAATATTTTGAAATAAAAAATAAATGAATTAAAAAAAAAACCAGAAAGATGGTAGATATATATCCACATATATCACTAAGCACAGTAAATGCAAATGCACTGACCACTATAATTAGATGACAATATGTCACCCTGGTTGGGGTGTATATTGGTACAATCATGTTGGGAAACTGTCAATGTCTGCTAAAGTTAAGCATATGTAAACACTATCATCCAGTAATTCTACTTTTAAGTGTTTACCTTTAAAAGCACATACATATATGCACAAAAAGATGTACTATAATGTTCATAACCACACTCTGTCATTCCTCCAAACTTTCAAAAATTCAAATGTCCATCACTAATAGAACAGTTAAATAATATGGTACACTCATTACAATGGACTGTTATACAGCAATAGAAATGAATGAGCTATATTACATACATCAACATGAATTAATATTACAAGTAACAGAAAAACAAACAAAATAAACACTCCAGACACATAAAAGTATGTACAATATGACTTTAGGTATATAAAACTTAAAATTCATGATGATTAAAATGAAGATACTAATTATCTTAAGGGGTTTAGTGACTGGATGAAGGCCATGGACTCCTCTTTTTGGTTCTTTGTTCTGAATACATCACTGTGTTTACTTTGGAAAAAATTATTTAACTGTACATTTATTATCGAGGATGTCATAGTTCAACAAAACATTTTCTTAACAAATATCAATCTTGTTTAATAAAGTATGACTACACTTACTCATTTCAGGGTGAGGTCAAAACTTAGGTGGATTTGAAAATAAGACAATATTAATATTTGAGAAATCATCTTAGTTCTAGCAATTCTGCTGAAAAGGTTAAAGAGATTTCTAGGGTCATTAAGCATATTGTTTGGAATTTATATGGATTGAGGCTATATGTAGATAGCTAGCTGTTAATTGGTCACTGAGTTGGACATTGTAAGTTGATTCTTTTAGGGAATTTGCAAGCGATTCTTTGCATTGTTTGCAAAGTACTGGGAGAAGAAAATGTGAGACATATATAAAGTAATGTTCTATTTATCAAATAATGGGACAGCACTGATCTTGCTTCCTGGCTTGCATCTAATTAAACTGATGGAAATGTGGACGTTATTTCAGGCCCATTGCCATGTATTAGTGCAGCCTTAGACAAAAGGATCCTAAGTGTAAGAGAGACACAGGTGTTTCCAAGAAGCCCTCAGAATGAAGTTTCTTTCCTGCCTTTTCTTTTTCAGATGACTCTTTGGTCCTTTTTAAAACTTGAAATGTAACTCCGCTTAGCTTAGACCAAAGTTGCTGCGGTCCTCGTGGATCACAAAATATTGTGGCCTCTTTAAAAGTCCAAGTGAATAATTTAATTCTGACCAATAAATGTAATAAGTTCCTTCAGCCCAACCCTGTACTTACTTGTGGGACAAATTAATAAAGGTGAAAAGTGAGTCACATAAGTGGTGCATTGATTCTTTTAGAAGCCATTGAAACACTCTGACCACTGGGGAAATCATGGAGGCAAGATTGCGCAGAGCTGTATGGCTGGTCAGGGATAGATCCATGGGCAGAGCGCAGGAGGGCTGAGAACCCGTCTCCTCCAGAGTCCAGCTAAAACCTCCATTTTACAAATGTTTTAGATGAATTATTTTTAATATTCAAATCTAAAGTTGATTTCTTGGTTGGGTAGGGTGGTTGGGTCATGAAGTGGTGGTGGGGAGCAACGAAGGGCATGTAGTTTATCCTGCCCAGCAACAGGGCATGTGGTTTCACGTAAATTCTTTACATTGTTTGTTAAGGACCCTAAAGACAAGAAGTGAGACGTAAATATAAATCGGCATTATTTATCACATAAAACAATCTTCCTCACAAATGGACATTCAATCAGGATGGACAATAAGATCAAGTGAATTTTGTCTGATTTCTTCAGAAAAAAAATATTTTAAGACTTCCAATCCATGTTCTCATTCCCTACATCCAATAATGCAAATGGACACACAGACATATAACACCAAGACAAAACACTGGATTTCCTTCAATTATCAAGAATTCTGATAGAGGGAAGCCCCCCAAAGCCTCTACGATACCCAGTCAAGAAAGCGCCCATTATATTCTATTTTTCCTTCCATTCTAAGAGACTCATTCAAGGTATATAGGTGTTTTATAAACCACTGCTTTGTCTTCCAAAGAACTAGCGGCACTAATTACTTGTTAATTACCAACTATTTCAATGTTACGTTTATATTTTAAGATAATAATTACTATGAACATATTGCATCCATTTTATGAGAAGCCCCCTGTGTGTGCACATTTTATTAACAGAACCAACATGATTGCTACTTTGCTTGTATGTTTTATTTATTTCCATATAGGTTTGATTCCTTTGCAGTTTCTCATTTTTGCCTGTTGTATAATTCATGATTTACATAATACTGTAGTGGGTGTATGGCATCCTCACTTTATTAGCTACACTATAATTTCCACACCACGTAAAAATGAAGTTCGGTCTTGGGAAGTTTTGTTCAGTTATTTATTTATTTATTTAATTTTTACTTTTTGGTATAAAACCTATCTGTAAACCATTTCCTCAAGACACATTTTTAATTTGGACCTATATTTTAAATTTCCTTTTCACCTCCTAGGATCCCAAACAGCATTAATTGCTGTAGTTTCTGAAGTCCTGCTGGTACCTAACAAGAAACTGGAAAATATTAGTCTTAAAAAAGCCAGAGCTGAGAAAAGTCTGACTTCAATCAGTGGGAATCTGATGTGTTTGAATTAGAAATGCAGTCACATTTCATGAATTTATTTATGACATTTAACCAGAATTTGACACATCTATCAATTATAGGACATAAAGAAATTTATTTGTCCAATAGTCACTAAAGTACCACAAGCTCATTGAGATCGATTTTAAAAAGGTTAAACATAGGGATTCGATTTTCAAACTGTCTTAGCTTTTAGAGTCTGAAAGATTTGGATAAGAATTCAAGTGAAGATGTCACTTTGGCTATAAAATTTCTGAAGCTATTTTTTTTTAAACATAACTGTTCTTTTACTATTAATTCTCTCAATTTGTGCTGAGCATCCATACCTGCTATACAGTGTGTTCGGACATAAAAGATGATCTGAATTGAGGTCTGGTGCTAAGAACACCAAATGGAGAGTAGCATAGCCTATTGGAAAGAGTTTTGGACGGAATATTGGGAAGGAAGGTTAGAGCCAAAATGTGGGGATGCATTGAATGCTAGGCTAAAGAATTCATTTGGAAATATAATTAATATTAATTAATAATACCTACACTATTCCTAGAGCTTCCTAACTGATATCTTTGCTCCCAGCCTCATCTGACATTTTGCTATCCATCGGGGTGAGAATGGTTTTCCAAATTGTAAATCTGCACAAATCACTCTCCTATCTACCTTTCTATGGTTTCTTATTTCTTTTGGGATAAAATCCAAACTCCTGAGCCAAGCACACAAGGCCATTCATGATCTGTCACCTGATTTCTTCCACAGCTCATTTCATTTATCCCCACTTCATCTATCAGCTTCTTAAAGTTTTCTAAAAGCCTCATACTTTCTCACTTTGCAATAAAGCCCTCTCTGAACAAAAAGACTCCTGGATACCATTTTCATCTATCTCCTTCTTATCTTCCTAAAGGGAACTCATAGAGTGCCTTTCATTTGGATGTTACACTCTTGCAAAGTGTAATTTAGACACTTCTACTCTGTGCTACTGTAGAAACCTGGACTTACCTCTATTTGGACCATTATACTATTTTTAAATTACCCACTTATTTTTTCCTCGATAAACTATGACCTTCTTGAGGGCAGGGATTTTGACTTTATCTAGAAGGCCTACAATGGATGTTCAAATATCTGCTGCATAAATGGATCCTTGAGCCAATATGTGGCATGGTTGGGGCTGTGCTTTAGAGAAATTAATTTAGCGGCAGTGAGAATGGGTTGGGAGACATGGAAGAATACTGAAATGTGGGGATGAGGAACAGGTGAGGAAGGCAATATCACAAACATTTTGGTATCACCAGTAACTAATAATTCCTAGTGCTACTCTGCAGACTCATTTTATTTGTGTGGCTGTCACTGCTATAGCAAAATCACTCCCAAATCAACATTTCCAGACTTGATCTGTCTCCTAAATCTCTGAGAGCCACTGGAAGGAGTAGAAGTATGGGTTTTGGAGTCACATAGATCTGAGTTCCTATTGTGACTCTGATATCCAACATTATTTGTTGAACTAGTCTTAACCAACATATTTAAAAATTCAGAGAATTGGCTTCTGAGAAAAGGAAATGATTTGCATCACAAAGAATGCTAAGGTACAGAGGAGGTAAGATTTACAATAGTATTCCTATACTCATTCTGCCTTTCAATTTTGAAGTCCTAAGAGAGATCCTTCTAAAATTCAGGGGTAATCATGGTAGTACCCCCAAGTTTAAAATACTCTGTTTCCTTTAATCTATATAGTAGAGTTCAAACTTTCTAGTCTAGCCTAAATGTTTAAATCCTTGCCTTGTCTTTCTAGTTTCACACTGAAGCCATGATCTCTTATACATCCCAGGCAGTCTTGAATTCATGCCTTTATATAACCTTTCCTTTTTCCAGGGTATATTTTTTCTTCTTCTCATGATGAAACTTTCGTTCTTCAAGATAGGCCTAAGTATAGTTTCTGGGGGTGCAATTTCTGAATTTGTTATTAAGGGTGTTAATTTCCTCAAAGCATACATTAACGTGTGTATTAAACTGCCCCCATGTTTAAGTAAATATCCAAACAAAATCTATATGGAAACTTATCGATCGCTCATGAACTCCTGGGTTCTCAGGGCTGTGATCGGTGAGCAAGACACACCTGGGTCCTTTCTCAAAGCATGCTATGATGCTTCGGAAGTACAGTAATTCATGGTGTTTAAATTTCCCCCATGTTTAAGGGGACAATCAACTGAATTTCACATGGAAGCATCTACATGGCTTATAAAGCACTTGGTATCAGGGGTTACTGTGGTGACCAAGAAACACGTGGTCCTTTTCTCAAAGACATTACATTTTGACTGATAAAAGAAGGTTTAGCTAAATAAGCTGAACTAAGCTTCTGTTTCAAGTGAGGCAGAGAAAGATCTTCCAGATGTTTTAAACATCTCCCTTGCAGAGGAATAGAATAGTGATAATGCTTATTGTGCTCCAAGATACAAACAAGGTAAAAGGTATTTTCTACCCCGGTGCCAGACACTCGGTGGGGACAGATGAAGCAGCATTGGCTTCAAGGTAATATTAATGTCAATATAAATGCTGAGCATTCCATGAGGTGTATCTGTAGAATTCCAGCCAGCAGACAGCTTCAAGACTATATTCTAGAATTGCAGAATCTCATTTCTAGTGTCTGAGGATTACATAGCCAAGGAAGTTGAGTCATTGTTGAAAGTTATGCTTTTTAAACTCGATTAAATGAGTTTTAGGTAATTCTGGCCACCATTCCCTCCCCCCCCAAAAAAAGGAAAATAAAAATAAATAAATAAAAGGGAAAGAAAAGAAAAACAGGAAATGCAAGTCGATCCTAAATGAAAACAGGTCACTTGAAATCAGTTATCCAGGATGGTTTGGGCATCTTCTCACTAAGTAGGAGAATAGGGTAACTTGCCTTAAGCTATTCGGAGAAAAATAAAACTTTGCAATTCTAATAAATAATGAAAATACCTCCCTGGAGTTTTTGAGCCTATTCTTAAATTTATCCATTTTGGAATATAAATTCCTTTAGGGCAAATATTATATTATGTATAACACTAGGAAATGATACATGCTTTATAAATATTTTAGAAACCCAAGAAACTAATTGTGCGGAGAGAAGACTCATTAGTTGTTATTTCAGCGTGAACAAACCACTGTTGCAGTAGCGCCCACATGTAAGATGATTGAAAGAAACCCTTAGACTCAGAGATAAACCAAATCTCATTGTTAGTGTTTAGTACAGGACAAACATCATGAGTTGTTCCTTCTCATGCAATCTTCAAGAAAGATATTCTTTGGCTACCCCATGTCCTCACAGTATTAAATTACTGCTCACGTCTGTGTGGCTATTTTCACCCACAGATATTTAAAAAGGTCTGAAATTTGGATTAGATGGGGAAAAAGTTCTGCTGCTACTTTTGTTAAAATTCAAAGGCTGACTCTAATCGTCTAATATGTTAGCCCAGATTTTCTTTTAATCCAGGGTCTGGGACCCATGAAATCTTCTTGAATCCATTTATAGTGGTTTGTGAACTGAGCACAAAGAAAAACATCTTTTTATTGATGTTATGGGCTGAAGTATTCCCCACCCCCCACCTCACTTAAATATCTATGTTGAAGTTCTAATTTCCAGCACCCCAGAATGCAACTGTATTTGAATAGAGTCTTTAAAGAAGTAATTACATAAAATGAGGTCTTTAGGGTGGGCCTCAATCCAATGGCAGGTCCTTACAAGAAGAAGAAATGTGGACACAGGCAGGTACTGAGGGAAGATCATGTGAAGACACAGGAAGAAGAAAGCCACCAACAAGTCAAAAAGAGAGGCCTCAGAAGAAACCAATCTAGCTGACACCTTGATCTTGGACTTCTGGACTCCAGAACTGTTAGAAAATAAATTTCTGTTGTTTAAGCCACCCGATCTGTATTATTTTATATGGCAGCCCTAGCAAACGAAGATAATTGGCTACTCTGAAATTTATTGTGGTAGACATTTGCTGATATCCTCCTTAACAACCATTTTGTGGAGACCCTGTTTCCAAATAATATCCCATTTACTGTTTGGGAATTAACTATTTCTCCAACGTTAGCCAGGTAGTTTGTCCTGACTCAACTTTCTGCTCTAGGAATAGGTTCTGGCTTGGGCAATCATAGCCCAAATTCCTGTATAGTGAGATAAACATTTAAAATCACCAAAGTCAGTGATATGCAGTGAGAGATTTTACAAGACTTTCAGGTTAAAAAAAAAAAAATTCTTTTCCCATGGGGTTACAACAGAAGACTTTTTCTTTCTACTAGGCACAGCTAGGGGATGGTAGAGCTCTGGGTGATCCCAGAAGTTCTGTTGTTACCGTGAGAGAGAAACTTGACTGAGAACGGAGCTAATAGGCAATCAGTGCAGAAACATATGCAGGGAAACTGAATCTCAGTTATGTCTTTTAAACCTCAATCAAGCTCCACCTGTTTGGGCAACTTCTGGACTATTCAGTTTTTGAACAAATAAATACCCTTTGATGGTTAAACAGGGTTGAATTGTTTTTTTTTAATTTATTTACATGTAGAGAGTCCCATATGATACATTATGTTATTTTAACTATGAGATTCTAGAGCATTCTTTCAGATAATCAATAGGCATTGCTGACATATTATGATTACACAAAATCCAGTCTTTACTATGGCCCACAAAGTCTTATATTGCCTGGAGTTTTGCCTTTTTCTCTGATTCCATCTCCTGTTCCTCTCAGCCAGCTCCATTCTGATTCAGATACATTGGCCCTCCCAATAGGGCCAAGTTAATTTCTACCTAGGACGTCTACCAGTGCTCCTCCAGTTGCCAGGATGCTCTTCCTCCAGATCTTCATACGGTCTGCTCACTCCCTCATTCATTCTGAGTCTCTACTAGGACAGTGAGATTGTGTTCATCCCACTTACTACTCCCAAGTATTTAGAGCACTGCCTGGTACACAGCATGCACTCAGCAATGTATCTCAGATGAAAGAGAGACTTGAAAAATGCTGTTTACGTTAGGATTATGAAGCTCTGTCAGATGTTTTCCAATAAGAGACATGACTTCAGTTACATATACATGTGTGTGTATTAATATATATATATATCTGTAAACAAAGAGAGTTGATATTGGTGTAGATTTAGGACAATTAGCATGCACTTGCTTCTCATGAGTTTGTTTTAAGGTCTACAAATAAGACAGGAAAATGGATGTGCGCTAAGCTCTGCTGGCAAGAAGTGCTCGTTGTAGTTTACGGTTTCATAGGGTTCAAGTAATTCAGAGTCCTACAAATCTAATGGAATATCCCCACGCTAAGTCTTAGGATTGTGATCTTTGGCAGTGAATGCTCTCATATTTAGATAAAAGAGCTGATGAGAGTGTGAATTCAACTCATGCTGTAATTAAGCAACCCTCATGATCAGATTTTGAACCCAAGTTTTGGCTATGTCAGCCTTTAGCAATTAAAGAGAAGGAAGTCTTTTATGGTTTTCTGGCCCTCTCACTACACTATGGCTTGAGCTAAGAATTCCAGAATGTTAGCTTATAATTTTCTTTCTTTAAGTATATATAAAAGCACGTTACTTTCGTTCTGACTTCATACATACAATTCTATCGCAGCAACTCCTTGACATGCTAAAATGTCTCCTTTTAATAGGCACTTCCTTCCAGGTGTTAGTAACACAAGAAACAATTTTAATAACTTCCTTGATGATGTACACCTTAGATCACCAATATCCTGTTTCCTAATGACATCTGGAACTCATTTCCTTGAAACGGGAGCAGGTGAGATAATCAATACCAGAATCCATCCTGAATGATCTATTTGCATCAATGACATCGAGAGCGAGAGAAAAGAGAGAGACAGAGTGTGTAATCTCTTGGATTTCAGTTGTGGGAAACAGAAATCACTTTAAAATTTTTGAGTAGAAGATGATTTAATATAGAAAACAGGTACTTATTATACCACTGGAGCACACCCCTGAACTATCCTAGCCGCCTCTGCCATATCTGCTTTCCGTGTTTGAACCCAGATTGATGTCATTCAAATGCAATATGACCACCCTGTGACAAAGTCCAGGGAATTCAGTTGACTTCCTTTGCTCTTTGGGTAAAGAACAAAATTCTCAGTGTAGCTCTGAGGCCCTTTCTTGTGTAGATCCTGCCCTCTACTATGACGCTCTCTCCCACTGTGTTTCTCCTATTTCCCTGCATGCGAGCCACATGGTTTACTTTGCTTATCCCTTCATGTTGGGAGACTTGGCAAATTTTGGTAGATAGGCTAGATTGACTTCATATCCTCTATCCTGCCAACTTTTTAAGTTTGTTTTCCTTGATAGTAGATACTGGAGAGGCAAAAACTTCCTCTTACTGGTTCCTTTGCAGTTAGGTTTCAGGTTACAGTTTTGAGTTCCAGAAATTAGATATATTTATGCAAGATTTATATTGTGGAAGTGAAGTAAAAGCCATTTTCCTGCTGTTTAGGTGTCTTCAGCCATAAGTAAAAGGCATAAGAATATTGAATGTTTCAGGAGCGGTGCTCCAGGGCTAGTAATGAGCTTTGAACAGTAGGATTGGTGGCACTGAAGGAATCCCCACTTTGGTGATTGTGGCTATAATTCTGCTGTTGCTGTTTACTCTGCCTATAGGTCTTTTTCTAGAGTGAAAATTATTTTATTTAAAACAATTTGCATGTTTTATTCTTTTGTTTGCCAGCTTCTATTGTGATTTTTAAAAATTTTTGCTGTTATTCTAATTTTTATTTCTTTTGAAAAATTTGATATTTTTCTCTATGGTTGCTTTAAAAAATTTTTTTTGCTGATCTTTGACTTTCTGGAATTTCACAACAGGTTTATATGTGAATTTCTTTTCATTTCTCCTGCTTGCTATGTCCTATGATTCCTGGGTTTGTGAACATGTTTTTCATTAGTCTGAAAAATTTTCATCCATTATATTTAAAAATATTGTGTCTCCTTCATTCTTTATTTTTTTTGGACTCAATTTATATGTGTGTTATACATTGTCAATCTATTATGCACATTTTAAATGTATATTGCATATTTTTAATCTTGTCTCAAGGTACTACCTTCTGTATCACTTCATTGGATTTACCTTCAGGTCTCTTAAATCTGCTCTTTAATTTGTCCATTATTATTTTTTATTTGAAGAGCTATATTTTGCATTTCTAGATGTCCTTTTTTATTTTTATTGTCTATTCATTACTGATGGCTTTTTTTAAAACTTCAATTAGGGGGTACAAAAGTTTTTGTTACATGGATACTCTGTATAATAATGAAGTCAAGACTTTCAGTGTGTCCATCACCTGGGCAATGTTCATTGTACCCAATATGTAAGTTTTTAACCTTCCCCTTCATCTCCTCCATTCATAGTTGCCAATGTTCTTTACGTTTCTTTGTGTCCCTGTACCCATCATTTACCTCCCACTTCATAGTGAGAATCTGTGTTATTTGCTTTTTTATTCCCGAGATACTTCTCTTAGGATAATGGTCTCCAGTTCCATCCAAGTTGTTGTAAAACACATTAATTCATTCCTTTTTAGGACTGAATAATATTGCATAGTATATATATACATCACATTTTCTGTATCCGCCCATAGCTTCTTATTGCAAACTTATCTTTGAGATTTCATCAGTCATTTCTGTGTATGCTTTACATATGACCATATATGTGTCTGATAATCTCAATATTTGAAGTTCTTGGGGTCTAAATATGTTGTTATTTCTGCTGACTTTGATTGATAATGGCCACTTCCTAAATGGCTTATTGACCTTTTTAGTTGTAAACAGATCGTTTGGTCTTAACCTATATCACCTGAATTGAAAAAGATTTCCTCCAGGCAGGAACTGTTGGTTCTCCTGACAGTCAGGTTACATGACTCATCTGGGATTCCTATACCCACATTAAGAGTTTAGTTTATTCCATATGTATTATTCTAGGTTGCCCAATTTGCAGAAGAACATAGCTTTGTATTACGAAGGCTGTGCTGTAGGATCTACTGCAGAGCAAGCCTGCCCCTCCAGATATCCAGTCATTTCTGTCTGCAATTCCCCGACAGGTCATGCTTTAGAAATTGAGGAATGTCTTTGAAGAAAACTCTTCTACTTATTGTGAGATTGCTTCAAAGATTTGTCAAATGCAGAATATATTTGTTTTTCTAAAGTGTACTAATTCCACAGAATGCCTAGTCATCTAAATGCCAAAAGCTTAAGTTTACAGTTAGTTATTTAGGACTGATGATGTTATCCAAAATTATGAGAAAATAAATGATTTTGAGCTATTTAAGAATTCATATAAGCATAATTTTACTCCAAAATAACTAGGGATACATACGTCAGATCTTTTACTGTGAGACTTTGTGTTAAACTCAGTCAGAAAGAACCCAGTGCAGCCTTTGATCTTTGTTTTCTTCTCTCCTGCTTATTCCTCTTAATTCTGTTCTCTGAATTACATCTGAAAGTCAGTATAGTTTTATGCAAACATCTCCTTTTGCTTCCACAAGTCAAATGAATTTCTAACTTGCAAATATAGTTTTTCCCTTTCTTGAAACTCCGGGGAAATTTAGAGTGGGTTTCTCTCGGGGATAAACAAGGCAGGACACTTATTTTCTTTCCTTCTCTAATTCCCATGGCAGATATCACTATTTGATTACAACATGTTGTTATTAGTGTTGTTGTTGTGCACAAAGAATTCATAATTCTTCTCCATACAGAACCCCAAATATTCAAAGCCATTGGACTGGAGTTTGTGCTGCAGGTAAAGCCTGCCTTCATTGCAGGTATGAAGACCACTTAGGGGGAACCCAACTGGGGAGGATTTTCAGTATGTTTCTTCTCTCTGTTTCAAATCTGGAGCGACTATGGTTTTGTGAACAAAATGCATATATGTAGCCAGGATGGGAAATTAAGTTTTTAAGTTGAAGTTCTAATCCACATACAGAAAAGTTAGTAAAATATAAATGTGCAGGTAATTGAATTATCACTATAAAAATTATCACTGTATAGCTATATTGTATATGCAGATGTAATTTGTTCATTTTATTGCTGTATAAAATTCTATTGAATTAATTTACCACAAGTTATTTATTCATCTACTGTGATAGACATTAGGGCTGTTTCCAGTATTGTGTATTAAAAATAGTGCTACTGCTCAAAATGATGACTAAAGTTAATAAGATTGTATTATATTATAGTAAGGATTTTTGTTAAATAAGCAGATTTTAGCTAATCTTTTCACAAAAAAAGTAACTACGTGACATGATGGATATGTTAATCTCCTTCACTATAGCAACCATTTTATTATCAACATGTACCCCATAAAATCATGTTGTAAACCTCAAATATACACAATAAATTTTATTTTAAAAAAATAGTGCTGCTGTTAACATTCTTGTTCATGTCTTTTGTACCATGTGCATATACATTTCTGTTGAGCACATACCTAATTGTGAAATAGCTAAGTCATTTGTAGAATAAAATTTATCATCCAAATCAGTACACTCTGAGAGTGAAAGGAGATGCTATTAATCACTACGCCAAAGCAAAAGGAGTAAATCTATTCTATACTGTGCAAACTAGGATACACGAAAAGGCTGGTCACAGAGTATGTGTATGTTCAAATTTGGTAGATAATGCTAAATATTTTCCTGAGATTATATAAATTCCACTCCCACCATCAATATATGAGAGGTTCAGTTTTCTATATCCTCAGCAACACTTGGCATTAGAGTGTAGGTTGTATTTTCTCATTTTGTTTTAAATTAGCATTGCTGTGATGATTGATTAAGCAGTTCAGAGATGTAATGACAATTTAGATATCCACTTTTGTGAATCCCTGTTTTAATCTCCTGTCCATTTTTCTACAATGTGTCTGGGGTTTTTTTGTGCTTATTATAGATGTTCTTTTCATATTCTGAAGAGAAGCCAGAATGCACTTACATGCATTTCTATATAGCTTTTAAAAATAGCTTGTCAAGATGAACAACAACAACAAAAACAATTTTATTTTAATTGGGATCGCATTGAACCTACAGATCAAAATGGAGAGAAGTGACATGTTTGTATGTCAGTTACCTGTTGTCTTTTGACCCCTATAGTTTCACGAGAGATTCCTCTTTGAAGACGGAGATAATAAGTAACACGAGATGCCATTGCTTCACTCCCCGAGCTTAACTTAGAGCAGAGGGTGATAGCAGCAGAGAGTACCTCAGGCTTGTCGGTCTCTCCTTCTCCTGTGTCTATTGGACTGTAGAGTAAGAATAGAGTCCATTGTTGGTGCAAATTGCTTCACCCCCTCAGCAAAGGAGACAACGTAATGTCATTGCCACATTCCCTTTCCCATCAATGCACAAAGACATCCTTCTAACAGTACATTCCACAGATCTAACGAGAAAATCAGAAATCCTGTAGTCATCTGGAACTTGAAATAAGCTATTAACAAAGGGGTTATCTACTATTCTTTCCACAGCCAACTGCTCTTCTTGCATCATTCTGTCTTAACATCTCTCAGCATGAAGGGCCAACTCGATCCCCTTCTGTAGGCATAAAATTCTTTGTTTTTTTCATATTTGTAAATCTCTGCATTTTTTATGACCATCTGTTCATTTTCTGTTTCCCAGGATACAGAGTAGAGTTCAATCCTAGATCCTCTATTTTTTTCCTCTTTCTTTTTATTCAACCAAATTCTATTTTTTCTTACTTTTTTTTTAAATGCCTGGAAGAGTCCAGGACCTACTAGCATTCTATCTGAAGTGTTAGCCCTTTATTTCTCTCACATACCGTCAAGATTTCCTTCCCTGTCTTGCCATGTCCCAGTTCTCATTAACACAGAGCCAGATTTCACTCGTGCTGGCGAAACAATTTCTGTCAATCTTCCTTCAGTAATTATCTTAATTCCCACAGAAAGCTCTTTTTATCCTAAAGGTTCAGAGACCCATTCTGTAGAAATGATTATGATTTCTTTGTAAGCTTTCAAGTTGTTTTGTTCGCAGTTTTCGGGGTGATTATGACAAGGATGTTTTAGCTGGGGTGTCATATGATTAAGACAGGGCTGGGCAAATACTCAAATCATTCTCTATTCTTTCACTTCTAAGACACATTGCCCAAATATTCCTCTATTTTATTCTACTTACAAATTCTCTAGGACTAGCTCTTGTAGCTCTTTAAAAAACTGTAGTTCTCATATAACTGATCAATTATTGTATCTTCTCGTTTAAAGCGTTTAAGTGTCAAGCAGCTAGGTGGGGGCTGAGTTGTGTGGCATTTAGACTTAAGTGTTTCGTAGTTAGGAACATCTTGGTTTCAATCCCATTTTGTCAAATGATCACATATAATTAATCTTAATCAGGGCTGTGAATGTACACTGTAACATCTTACCTTACAATTTCAGTGGCTTAACACAAGTGCATTTATTTCTAGCTCTCATAAAGTCCAGTTCAGATGTTTCTCAGCTCTCTTGGGTGGCTCTGCTCTAAATAGTAACTGAGAGATCCATGCTCCTTCCGTGTAATGACTTCTGTCATCCCCCGGGTGTTCTGCCGAATCTCTGCATTCATACAGCCGATGAGTGTGTAGCAGAACATAAATCGTCACACACAACATTTTGGGGGCAAAGGGAGAAGTGGTGAACGTCATTTCCTTTCACATTCTGTTGGGTTTTACTAGAAATATGGCCCCATCTAGCTGCAAGGATACTGGAAATTGTAGTCTTCCATGTTCTGAAGAAAAAAATTAAATAGTTAATACAGGCAAAGTTCCTTTATTGAAGTTTCTTCAAATGTAAGATGGAGGTAATAGTGCTGTGAGTATTCCTGACTTTAGGAATTGTGACAAATGTTTATTATTATTATTATACTTGGGAAGGGTAGCGCTATGGCTTTCGAGACCAAACTTTATTTGCAGTAACATTAAAAGCTCTTGAAATATGGGGAGCCCCAGAGGCCAAAGGGACCTCAGAAAGCAATTTGTCATTTACAGCCAGAGAGGATGAGCTAAGAGGGCCTCTATCAGCTGCCAACTCAGCAAAGAGATCTATAGATGCCACCGGAATGCTCCACAGAGCTGATTTTTACTATCAGATCATTTTCATTCACACTAAAGCAAGAGGAATTCTTAACCTGATATCCTTCGATTCCTGAGACTCTTAGGGAGGGAAAGGGGGAGTGCTGTGAACACCCTGAAATGGTGTATAGATGAATATGTGTAGCTCTACATAAATTTTTCCTAAAGAGAATTTCTAGTTTCATCATCATTTAAAGGGGTTTTGTGTCTTATAAAAATCAAGTACTATTGGTCTTCAAGGAGTAAGTACTCTCTAACATTTATTATGTCATGGTTGGGATTTAGTTAATTGCCTGCGGTCCTCTATTTTGACTGGAGCAGTGAGAAGGCATGAGGAAAAAGGGCAGGCGGAATCCTGTGTCCTCCCTGTTGTGTTGCAAACAACTGTGGAAATGGTGATGTCTTTATTTTGCCCTTTTCAAAGGGGTTTACTTTTCTGACACATTACGCGGGGCACTGCATATGTAGACTTACTAGTTTTGTCATTGATTTCATCTTTTAAAAATTTGCACCAGTGAGCTTCCTGTGCTGTTTCCCTGTTGGAGCCCATTTTCCTTAATTGAGTTATATTGACCAGATGCTATCACCGCCTCAGCTCATCCTACAGAACGTGTTGGACTCTCCTCTGATGCTACCAGCTTTGATCAGCTGGAGTTCACTTCTGTGGTCCATTGCTAAATGGACTTCCTTTGTTTAATTAGGGATGGATACTTCCAGTCTTTTACTCTACTAGCTTTCCTAGTGACTCTTTACTTCGGCGAAGCTGTTATCCTAATGTCGTTTCCTGCTGATTTTTGCAGAGTTGGGGCAGACACTGACCTTATAAGTTGAAAGTATTTTGCCGAATTCAGGATTCACGTTGGGTTTAGGCTGTCTTGGTTATATACCAGGCATTATCGAGGAAGGTAAAATCCTGTTTTCCAATAACGGATGCAAGATAAAAATCTGTAATTCTAGCTAAATGATAAAAATACACAGCTTTCTAGAGATGTCTAGGAAAAATAAAGGCAAATATTTGATCAAAAAAAAAGGGGGCTGACTCTCAAACATCCCCGTGTTTGGTCCTCTCATCCGACCTCTTCCCCTCTTCCCTCCACCAAGTTTTCCATCTTGATAAATGCCACCATCAACTCCCCACGTGTTTAAGCTGGAAACCTGGAGTCATCCGTGATTGCTTTATCCCCCTTAATGTCTCTATCCATTAGAAAATCCTTTTATTTGTACCTTTGAAACATATTTCAAGTCTATCCATGTCAATCCATCTCCACTGCCACCTCCTTTTCCACACCATGCTATTTCTACAAGACCCTGAGCCTCCTAATTGGTCTGTTCCCTTCTACTCTTGGCCACTCTGATGCATTCTTCATGCCGAAGTAACAGTAATCTTGCTCAGATGTAAGCCATGGTACTGCCTGTTTGTAACTCATCAATGACCATCACTGCATTTAAAATGAGATCTAAACTCCTTATGTCCATTTGCAGAACCCTGACTACCTATGATCTCATGACATGCCACTCTATGCTTGCTTCACTAACCTTCTTTCTATTTCTGCAACATGACAGGTCAATTCTTACATTAGGAACTATGAATATGTTGATATCTCTGCCTGGGATGTTCTTCCCCGCCTTCCTCTGCATAGCTCATTTCTTTTCCTCTTGGATGTCTCAACTTTGTCTTCTCAGAGATGCTTTTTCTAATCACCCGAGGGATGTTCCTATTCTTCCTTATCCCAATCCCTGAAGTACTTCCATTTTTAGCACTTATCACAATCTGTAATCTTGCTCCCTTTTTCTTTACTTGTTGTTTTGCCTACCATCACATTGTAACATAAATTCTTTGAGTACAGTGATCACAATTGTCTTGTTAACCTGTTTCAGAAAAGCCACACTATATATTTATGATTGAATTCATATTTCATTATGTTGGTCCTGTGCTCAAGCCCATTCTAGAACCTTCCTTGTACTTAGTGATCAGCAGTGGAATGAGATGAGAATTCAGAAAGATCATAGTAGACATGATATTTCTTTGTCCATTCATAGAACAGATTTTCATTATGTGCTTAGCATGTGCCAAGCAGAATGCTAGAGGCTGGAGATTCCAAGGTCAGAGAAATACTGTTTCCCATGTTTCCCATGTTTTCAGGAAGCTTAAAATTTAATTCAAAAGAACAAGTTTCCCCAATAATCAAAAAAGGATCAAAAACGTTACCATTTAAATGGTTTGTCAGGGCCGGGAAGAGGGAGGACAGGAGATGGTAGGAGTCAGTAAGAATTGACATAATCAGATTGATGTTTCCAAGGAATCAATCTGTTTTCCAGAGTTGACATTATAGAATTTAGTCAGGCAGAGGTCATCAATAGCTTTAGGGTGAGTTTTAGTGACATGGGGTGGGTAGATATTTGGATGTATGAAGTCAAGGAGGGAATTAATAGTTAATAAAAGGACACAGCACATGGAGGAAGGTAATTAAGAATCTATTAAACATAAATGTATTATTTATTAGTCAATACCAGGAGTAGTGAACTGTGAAATAATTTGTGTGTGTGGAAACAACTGACCGAGTAATTATAAATGGAGAAAATGAATTCTTATTGTATTTAGGGTTGCATGCCATACTCATTGCATGTACTTCAATCTCAAATTGTCAAGGTGTCCCACTTCCAGGATTCATAATTAGGCCAAATAATAATCAATAAAGTGGTCTTATGGCATGCACCAAATAGGATGGGTCGCAGTATAGCTGATCTGCCTTTTAACACAGGTTCTGGTTTCTATTTGAATATGTTTCCTCCCTTGGAAGAAGTCTTGCAAGAGTCTGCTGTGACCATACCTATAGACGTTGCAGTGTACTTCTCTGTTATATGCAAATACTGCACATCTGTAGCTTAAGACTTTCACAGAAGGAGGAGGAAGCCTTTCCATCTGTAATTCGAATTGAATACGGAGGTAAGAATCTTTCTCCATTTTTTAGAATAGACTCTCCCAAATTTTCGTTTGGCCCCCACCACAGTCTCTGAGTACTTTAAAGGCATTGTGTTCTATGCATGTAGAAGTCAACCCTTATCCAAAATGGACAAAAACATGAAGCACCTTCAAAGCCACCCCATCTCATTTCCTGTTACATCAAATGCATCAGATCTAAATTCTTTTGCCATCATTTGCCACAGATAATAGCACGTTCCCACACTGAAGTCAATATAAAAGTTTATGATGTTATTGACTTCACACAGCTCCATCAGACCTCAGTATTATTGATTTAATGACTCTTTCCTCTTCCTTTTTTTTAAAATTCAACTCCATAGTTACCTCATGGTTTATTAGAGTGCCAGAGCTCAGAGCTTTTTATTACATATCTGCAAGCTTATTTCTAAGGATGCCTGCCCATAAATTACTCACCAACCGTTCAAAGGCAGGGCCAGAATATAATAAATATCAAGAAATTGGAGGAAGCCAGGATAGGTGGAACTCAAATCTCTTCCTTCTCTCTGCCTGTTGGGTATACTGCCTAGTAAATAAAAAAAAAAGTAATTTAAAGGAAAATGTCACCTGGTGTGTGGTATATCTGTGCCTCATAGCAGATGGCATGGTTCTGCATGGGGAGAGGGATGAAATGCCACATGCATGGCTGGAATGGGAGGATTTTGAGCAAGTGGCGTTCCTGGGAAGCTAGCCGGCAGGCTCTGACATTAACGGTTTTATTAAGTTCAGCTGTGGGCTAGAGCAGTCTGCTTCCAATGTTTGGTAGTGTTTTAATGACTGTCTCTCTGGTTCATGCAGGGTGGTGTGAAAAGTAATTGTAGCGGGTGGGAAGATTGACAGGGTTGAGGTGGATGGGGAGATAATGTGCCTTATTCTAACTTTTTCATTTACTCAAGAAGAAAGGAAAACATGGATGAATTACTCAAAGATTGGGATTTAAAAAGAAATGATTTGAAATAGGTGACACTGTGTCGCATTTTGGAAATTTTCTAAATTATACTTCCAATGAATCCTGCATTGTGTATGAAAATTGCACGCCCCATTGTGAAGTCATAGTCAGGAAGAAAGAGAGTTTGCAAACACACTGACCTCTAAAGATGCTTAGCATGCATTTAGCAGCATGGTATTTGCAAATATTAGGGTGTCATCTACAAACACCAGGAGTGGTTTTTCTCTAGTTTCTATTTCAAATGACTCTAAGAAGGGAAGACATGAAACTGCATGATTAGAGTTTATTATACTGTGTTTACCTGTTGACCACATTATGTAGTAACACCTGTTTTCTTTCTAAAGAGGTTGTTCTGATGTTTTTGAATTTTGTCATTTTAAGACAGCCTTGGGTGATAATGGATTGTGCTTTCAGCAGTACAGTGGAGCTGTTTGCTTCTCTAATCATTTCCCCAAAGGACTGTAGACAGAACACAGCATCCATGGACTTCAGTGTAGTCCTCTGCCTAGTGTAAACAGATGCGTGCTGATTCCTAGTAATGGCGTCCTTATGTCCTATAACCTGGAAGAAGTAGATTCTGCCACTGATGGACTGATAATTAGATGTGTAGGATTGCAAGTTTTTGCATTTTTCCTTTGCTACTTGATGTCAAGCACCACTAACATAAGATGAAAATTATGTCTATGTATCTGTGCCATGAAGCTTTTGTCTACACAATACTGAAGTAATTACAGTCACATGCCCCATAATGCTATTTTGGTCAACAAAAACCGCATATACAACAGTGGTCCCAGAAGATTATAATAGAGTGGAAAAATTCCTATCTCCTAGTTACACCGTAGCTGTCAATGTCATAGCACAATTACTTTTTTAGGAATAAATTTAGTGTAGCCTAAGTGCACAGTGTTTCTAAAGTCTACAGTAGTGTAACTGTAACATCCTAGGCCTCCATATTCACTCACCACTCACTCACTGACTCACCCAGAGCAACTTTCAGTCCTGCAAGCTGCAATCATCGTAAGTGCCCTAGACTGGGGTACCATTTTTTAGCTTTTATATTTTACTGTATGTTTTCTATGTTTAGATACACAAACACATACCATTGTGCTACAGTTGACTACAGTGTTCAGTACAGTAACATGCTGTACAGGTTTGTAGCCTCGGAGCAATAGGCTAGACAAGATACCCTAGGTGTGTAGTAGGCTATACCTTCTAGGTTTGTGTAAGTATGATGTTTACACAGGAAAAAAATTGCCTAACGATGCATTTCTTATAACATATCCCTTTTCGTTAAGTGATGCATGCCTGTCTTTAATTAATACATTCAATCAAACTAGTTATATTGACATGGAAATATCCAATAACATTTACTGTTGAGCTAGAGGTGTTACTATTATGTCAGCATGGTCTAAAACAAATGCATTTTATTATGTGTAAATGAAGAAATGTAATACAGAAAGCTGTCAAAGCTATATTTAGCTGAGCAGCTTTATGCAAATTCAAATTTTCTTCTCTATTCTTCACAATCTTTTCAGTCTCTTTCCTGTTTTCTTAGCCCTTTTTGAAGCATAGCTACTCACTTAGTACCTTTAAAATTATGATAAAAGGCACAGTTTCCAAAATGTTTATGTTGTTTTCCTTCTAAAGTAGAATAATAATTATTTTTAAAGCAATAATAGTTCGATGTAAATAAACTTTAATGCGTGTGGATGAACTGCAAGTACACACTTTACAGCTGAAATCCAAAATGCCCCCGGTATACTTACTGCATACGGAATTACATTTTGAGTGATCTATTTTCTTAGTTATGAGAAATGTGTATTTTCCCACATTACTATATTTTTTCTATATTTTACTCCATTCCTTAGTGAGGCAAAGATGTCATGTGGTTAAATATGTAAAAATGGGGAATAAAATTAGAAACATAAATAACCGGAACAAAATTTGGAGCTTCGGAAAAAGAAAAAAAAAGTCATTTGAGTATATATAGAATGTTCGTTTTTCAAAAAAACGTTTGTTTTCTTCTAGCAAGAAAGTTTCCCAGAAGTTTAACTCAGGCAGTTTCACGTTGTGATCCCTGAGGCCAAGAGATGTTCCTCAAAACCAAGCCTATTGAATTAAACTGTACAATTGGCAACTCTGCCGTGGTTATCTGCCGTGGATGGTGGTGTGCACCCTTGTACTGCCCCACCCCACACCTCTTTGAAGCCACTGACTTAACCCAATTTTTTTAAATTTTTAAAAAAAATTTTTTTTTCTTTCGTTTTCTTTTTTTTTTTTTTTTTAGAGACAGAATCTCATTGTGTTGCTCACGCTGGAGTGCGGTGGATACTCAGGTGTGACTGTCTTGCATCTCAGCCTTGAACTCCTGGGCTCAAGCAATCCACCTGCCTCAGCCTCCGGAGTAGCTGGGACCACCAGGGTGCAATGCCACACTGGGCTTTAACCCATGTTTCTAACCTGAAGCTCCCTCACCCTTCCCTTCTCTTTGAGGCAGGCATTTGCTTGCTAAACAGTACACAAAGCTGCTTTGGGCAGAAAATGAAATTGACTAGATAGACGATAAGTAGATGATAGATGATATTAACGAGAGTTGTGGGATGGTATTTTTATTCTCAGTTGATTTCAAGTTTATTGATAACTTTGAATAACTCTAAAAGCATCTAAATGGTATTACAATATAAATATTAGGAAAGTTAATACTAAAATGCTTAGGCTTATGTGGTGGGAAAGTGGCTCTGTGCCTAGAATAGATCAAAGGAGCTGATCTTTCTACGCAGCATCTTCTAGTTTATCATTACTATTGTAAACTCAACTTCCTTTGACCCTCGTGATATTTCTGTGAGGTCTTTAGCGTCCAGAGGAAACTTTAAAAATATTAATAACAGGAGCCATACTTGTATCAAATAATCAGAACAGAGGAGGAAGCAAACAGCATTCTAAGCCTCTTGCAGTGGGCCTTAATCCTTTAGATGCTAAATGTGAGAAGTTCAGGGCATCCCCAGGGCAGAAGTAGATTAGCATTGGCACTGGTGGTGGGGATGGGAGCTCGGAAGAGGGCACCCAAAGGGCAGCTGCTATTTATCAACCAGTGTAGAGGTATTTCATTATCTTAACAAAGGGTATGAAACACTGGTGTATGTTGATAGGCACCTGCCACTATGGTTTGGATGTTTGTGTCTCTCCAAAATTCATATTGAAACTTACTCCTCAATGCAATAGGAGTAGGAGGTGCGGCATTCAGGAGGTGATTCCATCATAAGGGCCCCACTCTCAAGAATGGGATTAGTGCCCTTAAAAAGGGCTTGAGGGAGTCTGTTTGGCCCTTTTGCCTCATCCACTTTGCTCGTGTGGATGCAGCGAAAAGTGCCATCTTGAAAGCAGACATGAAGCCTTGATCTTGGATGTCCCAGCTTGTAGAATTGTGAGAAATAAATTTCTATTATTTACAAGTTACCCAGTCTGGGGTATTTTGTTGTAATGACACAAATGGACACAGACACCTACCTTGGTAGTATCTCTTGAATATGTTGTCTGCATGTTAGTGTCTTCCTTCTATTCTATTTTTTCTACATAAATGGAAAAGACAATATAACTGCATTAAATCACTGGTTTAGGAGTTTGGACACTGGTATTCTAATCCTAGCACCATCACAAAATAAGTACTATGATTTTGGTCAAAGCGCTTATCTCTTTAAAGTCAGTTTCCTTTCCTGTAAAATGAGGATTACAATATGTCTTGAGTATTTAAAATAACTGTTGTGAAAGTTACTAAATGGTAACTTTTATTGAGTATTCAATATGTGCTGGGCTTATAGTAAATGCTTGGTAAGGAATAACTCATCTAAGTTTCACAACCATCCAATGAGGTAAATACTATCTTCACCATCTTATAGATGAAAGAAGTAAGGCACAAACAGGTGAAGAAATTGCCTAAGATAATAGCGGTGTTTATGACTTGGATTTGAACCCGTTCAATCGATGTCCAGGGTCTTCCCTGGTAATCTCCAGTGCTGTCTTTATAAGAAGATCTTTTGCAGAATACAACATCCTATACGTGTGGAAAACACTGTCATTTTCAATATTTTTTTTTTAATCATTACTTTTGGCTGTTTTTCACAACTACAAACAGAAACTAAGAATATTCCTAGTGCTTCTACAAATGATTATCACCCCAATTTGGAGGCTTGGCTTCACGAAGCATTTTTGATTATAGAATCTGCAGGAGTGCAATTGCTACACTCAGTTTTTACCTGCAGGTTGTTGCTATTGGTGTATTTTAGTTCATTTATATTAGAATCAATGCTTTGCTTGATAGACCATAAACAATCATATCGAGCCAGAATATACTTTGTTCATCAAGAATCCCTGATCCAGGATTGCTGAATAATACTCAGGCTCAACAGCGGTACTGATACAGCAAAACCATTAACTTTTGAGTGTTTATCATGTATCAAGGGCTATGCTGAGCACTTTGAGTGTTTTGTTTAATTAAATCTTTCTAATAAAACTATAAGATAATTTTTTTATTATTGATAATTTACCAGTGAAAAATCTAAGATGTAAAAAAATTAAGTAACACATGCAAGGTAGGGACGACTCCAGTTCTGCTCCTCCATAAAATGCCAGTTCCTAACTACAAAGCTATATGTCACAAGGTACCTACTGCCTATGAAATAAGAACATACAAAAGATTTTTAAAATGTATTCAGTGAATACGCGTGGCCTGTATGTGCAGGAATCAACAAAGTAGCCCTCACATTAGTTAGAATTATGCTCAGAAAGTAAAATTGTTTTTAAAAATGTCATGCAATGAGTAAGATTATATTTCTGGAAAATAACTTATTCTAAAATTAATTTGTGTAGGTAAAGGTGCCTTAGAAGGAAAAAAAAATGTTTAATCAAGGAAAATGTGATTGGAATATAGTTGTAATCAGTTATAAGATACTCTCAAGAAATATTCTGTTAAATTTTGTTAATAGACTAAAGAGTGGTGAGCTTGGCATCTAGAGAAAAGAAGAAGAATTTATTACTTTTTCTGATATTCTGAGGAGCAGGCTCTTTGACTTTTCATTCATTCAACAAACACTCATTCTATGCTCATCATGCAAAAAGGTACTGTTGTAGAGCTGGTACAAATTGGACAAAATCCCTGCCCTGATGAAACTTACATTTTAGTGGAGGTAACATGAAATTACATAAAACAATAACTACAGAACATCAGGCAGAGGAAAGTGCATTGAATAAAAATAAAACCAGATCAGGAGACAAAGAGTGACGGAGGATGTTATTTTTGATAAGATGGATCAGGAAGGTCATATCCGAGAAGAGACGATAATACATTGAACTCACAGGCTAGGAGGCTTCCTGGGCAAAGAGCATTCAAACACAGGTCTCAGTAAAGGCACAAGCTTGAAGCCAGGCATGTACATGCATGTTTGAAGAACAGCAAGGAGGTCTGCTTGGCTGGATTGGAATGAGTATGGGGAGAGTGTTGGCAGATGAAGACATAGGGATAGAGAGCAGATAATAAAGTTCATGATATAATTTTATGTTTTACTGTATTATGAGAAGCCATTGGGTGATTTTATGTAAATGACATCCTCTAACTTAAGTTTTGAAAAAATTATCATATCTGTCCTGTGGAGAATAAATATAATAATTTCAGGTCATGGATAGAAAGAGTAAGTCTAATCAAGAGTCTGTTGCAATAGTCCAGGTGAAAGATAGTGTTGGCTTGGCCCATGGTGTAAGTCACGGAAGCAGTTAGAGTGGTTGGATCCAGGATATATTTTACAGTAAGAATTAAGGAGACAAGAACAATCCCACATGGTTGTATTCTGTGACAGATAATCCACAGAAAAAGGAAATTGGTATCTGCGTAATCCATAACGTATCTTCCTCTTGATATTTAAAAAGTATGTTAATTCAGTAAATGTTCTGAGAAATCTTGCACTAAAAGCACTTTAAATTATTTAACCTGGGATCTCTCGAATCAGTTTGACTTTGAGAATCCTTTACTTCATGCAATAGTTACTAATATCCACCAAAACTCAAATTCTGTAAATATACTTCAGAAAATGCTTCATTAAAGTCATACAAATGATTATTATTATTTAAAAATCAAGAACACCATGTAAATTCCTGGATAAAATTTGGCTTTTCATGTAGATTTTGGACAAGGAGAAAACGTGATTACCAAAGGAAAAAAAACCTACTTCTCTTGGCAACTTATTGAAAAATAATTATTAATAATGGTGTTTTACTTTAAATTTCTTATTCTAGTTAAATTTGTTATAGTTATTTTTTGTTAATGTACTCAGCATGAGTTATTCTCCAAGAACTTTATCGTTCCTAGATACAAGAATAAAACTGAGTTCTAGATATACAGAGGGCTAGGTTTTGGTGACCCAAATATTAGGAATAATACTTAGGCAAGAATAAGGAAATAAGTCTCAATTGGATTTAAACAAACAAACAAAAATTTATGGGCTCTCATGCTTAAAAGTTGAAGAGTTAGGTCAAGCTTTAGGTGGAACTCGGTGGGGCTTCTCCACAAACTAGACCAGAACTTGTTATTTCTCCATTTTTAGTTCTTCTCCCAGGAGTTGATGTCATTCTCATCAGCCTTCTCTTATACTCATCTTAAAATGGCAACATAGGATCTTGGGAGAACCTGTTCCCTCCCTGTATCCCAAACAGTAGAGAAAGTATTTCCATAGAGGCTTGGATTTCCATCTCATTGCATCAATTGAGGGTGTATGAACATCTCTGAACCAGAAATGTGGAAATACCAAATCCCTTACTACTGAAGTACGTAGGTTTCATAGAGAAGGACAGATACTTAAATTAAAGGTGGGATGCTATTAAAAAGGAAAAAAGGACAAATAAGTCACAAGTGGCACAATATAGCAAAATTCTACTACATATAATTTCTATTAATATTTAACTACCACAATAAGCAAATAGGGTTTGTTTTAATTTTGAATACCAAGATATCACCCTGAGGTTTTCATTTCTAATCTGTTCTTTGTTTTCTATTACGAAAATCTTCTGAACTTTGTATTTTTCCCTTTTTAGTTTGTTATGCTTCTGTTCTTTTATTACCAACTTGTGTTTGCTGAAAACTAGCTTGATTTGTGTTGAAGACCCTGACAAATTCTCTAGCAGTAATTGTCTCATTTATAGACAATAAAATGATTTATTATGCTTTTACAAAACTCTTTCTGATGCAAAACAGTGTCTTGAAGTTAAATAAAATTTTTATATATTAAGAAAATCCATATTCATGTTCTAATCTAGACAATTTCTGATAATTTGGGCTGGTTTTCTTTGCTGTATTTGAACATTCCTTAGGTACATGTATATAAAACTTTATATATATATATAATGAGGAAACTAAAATTCTATTGTTATCTGTCAGTGTTATGAATGGTGAGTGGTATAGGAAAAATATTATAATCTGTGAGTCGAAAATACAACCCTTCCTAAACATTATTTACTTTCTTATATGGCTAGAGAAACTATGCAAATCATTAGTTAGGTGGTCAGTTGGTTAAAAGTTACAAGACATATAAAAATCAAGCAAGTTTGAAAAGACTCTCTTTTCTTGTGTAATGACTCAATTCTAACCTTTCCATAGACTTCCAAATCCCTGAACCATGGGCACCTTAGAAAAATCCTCAGTATTTGCATATTTTCCTGATGCCCACTGTTGTTATGCACACAATTCCATCAGCATTGGTTATGGTTGTATGGTTGTGTCTACTCCCAGGAAAAGCATACACAAATTTCACAAGAAATATGCAGTAGTCCTCTCTTACTCATGGGGGATATGTTTCAAGACCGCGATGAATGTCTGGAATCACAGATAGTAATGAACTCTATACACACTATGTTCTCTCCCCTAAGTATATATCTGTGATAAAGTTTCATTTATAAATTGGACACAGGAAGAGATTAACAACAATAACTAACATTAAAATAGAACAATTACGACAAATACTGTAATAAAAGTTATGTGAATATCAGCTTTTTCTCTTTCCCTCTTTCTCAAAACATCTTACGATTTCAGACCTCGGTTGATTTCAGTAAGTGAAATCTCGTAAAGTAAAACCTTGGATAAGGAAGGACTGCTATGATTGAGTGCCGTATTCAAGGAAGTCCACTCACCAGTGGCGGGCCTGAGGTTGAGCACAGCCATGGCTTCCGCTCTTAGGAACCTTTGATATGTTTTGAGGCTCAGATACATGGAGATAATTTTCTTTTTATTATAATCAGCTCATTAAGGATGATGTAATGAAAATTCAGTAGGAGCATGAGGAGCGATGTTAATACACTGGGAGTTGGGGTGAATAAATAAATATGCCTTTTAGAAAGAAGGATGAGGGGTTTGTCAAACTGGAGATCAGGGTACCTCACATACTACAGCCACTAAGCAGTATAATCTCGGCTAAGTTACTTAACCTCCCTGGTCAGTAGTTCAGAAGGACAGAAAGTGTTTTTTTCATCTGTACCTTCCCATTTCCAGGTGTATACTTTGCAGCAGCCTCCCTCCCCCGCCCCAACACACTCACCCACCCCCCCCACACACACACCCCTCAAGTAATGTTTGCTATTGAAATGAATACATTTGTAAAACACGGAGGTTGCATTGGGTGGCCTCTAAATGCTTTTTCAGTGCTAGCATGCCACGATTCTAAGAGAATTCAGCATGACCCTACGATCCTGTGTTATCTCTGAGTCTCTTGCTTTCTTACATAGACAGGGTGTGTGCGAGGAGAGGAGACCCAGAAGCTAGGAGCAGAATGACAATTCATGATTAACAAGAACAACACCTGTCTAAAGATGTCCTTCCTGAGAAAGGTCAGCTGTTGCTGTGAGTAAATATACTTCTCCGCCTGAGTGAAAATACTAGATTTTTATTTTCTCTCTTTCCTCCCTGTGTTTTCCTTTTGTACTCTCGCCTTCGTGAATGTTGACTTCTTGTGAAAACAGGAAAGGTCAGAAGCCAGTGTGTTAAGGAGAGGTGGGTGCCTTTCTTTTTCATTTGTTTTTATGTAGCTAAGGAAGATTGAGCTAGAATGCAAGTTGATCCGTGTTATTGAACTGTCGGGCTGACACTCTGAGTGCTGAAGCTGCTGTCTTCTTGTATGAGACTATTACAAGAGAGGGAACAGATAGCAAATGTTGCTTGGAATAATGATTTAGAGGCAGCGGAAGAAAATGGGTGAACATTAGGAGATCTGGCGATATGTTAACTGGTCAGTCACACTTAGGCAAACAAGATTCAGCTCCCTAACAGCTTCTGCTGAGGTAAAGAGGTGAGTAAGGAGACGAGAAAAAATGAAGGGAATTATACAAAAGAGTCAGCCCCGCAAAAACTCTCTTAGGCACAGGAAACATTCATGTTTAGCCTGAATAAGACAAAGGCGCATACACATCTGAACAGGCACGTTAGTAGAAATAAGAAAAGAAAAATACACTGAACTGCCTAGACACGTACGAAAGCATTCCTCCATGGGGTTAAGGATTACTGGCCAAGCTGATGTCCAGATTTATAGATGCTAGAGTAGCTGAGGGGATGATGGCTCTTTTATGATGTTTTAAAATCCTTATTCTTTACTCCTTCAAGACATTGAGCTTGCTTTATGTTTCATTCAGCCACCTATGTAAAAACAACAGTAGCTGCTAAAAACTAACTGGAGTATATGTGCACCAAGACTATGTCGATGAAATATTTTAGTTACTCAAAGACGCCGCTGCGAAACTCACCTGTTAAGATTTGTTGGTATGGAAGTAAGTTGATTTATGACATTAGTTACCAGATCTTGGGATGTCTCAGAACAAATAATATATAAACTGCACACACTTATACACATATATATATACACACACACATAGTTGTCCACTTTTAATTTTGCTAGCAATTAAAAATAAACAAGTGGTATTATTAATTTCATAATTTTTATAGAACATTTTAATACAAAAAGTAGGAAGGATATATTCTCAGAATAAATGGCAGCTATCGAACAAATTTTAATTATAAAAAATTCATTACATGGACCTCATTTTCTTGTGCTACAAACACTTGAAAAATTAATTATGGTTTGGCACCAATCCTTGGATTGGCATTTGGGATGTTATGATCTATGGGACAAATGTTTGAACTAGGATAGATTTATTTACTCTCTTTCTGTTTCTTTCTGTGTTTTTTGTTTTCTTTTCTTCTCCCTCCCATCTTCCACTTCTACTCCTTTTCTTCCTCTGTATCTTCCAATCCTTGGGATACAATAGGCATAACTTATATGTTCTTGTACCGTATGGCTATCAAGGTTGATGACACCTGGATTAGAAACTGTTCTTGAGCTGTTTAAATATATCCTAAGTTACTATCTAATCGAACAATGAAATGAGCTTTCAGTACTAGGCTGGGAAAGACTAAGTGAAAAATCAGCTGGGGTAGAAGGGAGAGAAATGCTCAGTGTTGAGGACAGGACTGAAGAAATAAGTGTAAAGTTGGGGTAAGCGTGTGGGACATATTGGAAAGTCAGACATCAGAAAACTGAGAATTGGCACCAAAGTCTGGGCAGGACAATATTAATGGTAGATGAGAATCACAGACCAGGTGTGGACCCTAGGGCTGAGGTGAAAGCAATTGGGAGTAATAGGCTAGAAGCGTGAATATTTGATTAGTATTTGATTATTATTATAATCTGTGATTATTCGCACCTATTAGCTGTGAGTTCTCCAGGTTTCAGGTATTGTTCATTATTACTCTTTCATTTTTGACGATTTCTCCATATCCCACACCTCAGGAAACAAACTGTATCTACTGAAATTGAAATGTCAAAATACAAATTCTTCCATGTTTCTAATTAACGCATATTACTTTTTACTTCTTAAATGATAAAACGCAGCTTAAGAAAGTTCTTATTTTATTTTTTAAATGAGAACTTTGCTTGCTAGGAAAGTATTAAAGGATTTTTTGCATAAACGTGTGCTCTTGCTCATCATTCATTGCCTTCAAAATCACATTAAGAGGAAATGAGCCCAAGATAATTGGTTATATTTTTATTTTAATTTAGTTTACTAATTTTTTATAATTTATAAAATTTCTGAGCAGCCTGAGAGTCTTCTTAAGTTAATACTCTTTAACACGGTGGTTATTTTCCACTGCCTGTTGGAATGTCCTAGGCACCGTAGCATCTGGCAATCTCAACTGGTTAACCTGCTTCACTCCCCAACTCCTCCTGATTTTCCCATTCCAATGAATATTATCATTTTTCCTCTTCATCATCCATAAATGAAACTTCACATCTCACTTGGACTCCTCACTCCTCCTTATTTGTTGTTCGAGTCTGTTTTTGTAACAATATTTCAATTACCTTACCTCTCTGCATTCCTTCTACTTTGACCCTAATTCAGGCTGTGATTTCCTTTTGCTTGAAGTTTTAACAATGCTGCTTTTGGGTTGTTTTGTTTTGTTTTTTTCCTTCAGTCAACTAACTCTTATATTAATCTTTCTAAAGTTCAATTTCAAACATGTTATTCTGACTTCAACATCTCCTCATTGCCTAAGAAACAACATTCAAATTTATCAGACTAACACGCCATATCTTTGTGATCGATTTTATCAGGCTAATACTTACTATCTCCAATATGGATTTTATCTTCTCCTTCCGATCTTACCTAACTAGATGATTCTCATTACCATACAAAACAAACATCATGTTATTTCTCATCTTACCAAAAAAACATGCAAAAGAAAGGAAAATCATGGATGGATCCATTGATCTCCCTGCCATCTTCTTTCAACACAGTAGATATGTTGATCATTTAAAAGTACAAATCAAATCAGTCTTCTCTTCTGGGTCGGACTCATTCAATAGCTTCCTCATCGTCTCTGAGTGAAAGTTAACGAGCTTACCTTCTATAGGGCCCTAAATAACCTGGCCTTGCCTCTGGTTCCTGCAATATTACCGTCCTATTCAGGGCTCGCTTCCATGTGATGACTTGCTCTTTCTTTCGTATTTTCTTTTTTTTTTCTTTATCTTTTTCTTCCTTTCTTCCTTCCTGAAGGAAATTATAAATATTTTTGCCCCGAAATATGGCATTTGACATATTTGATTGACTGAAATAGCCTCAAGGTCTTTCTGACCATCATCACCCTCTATCCACTCTCCCAAAATCTTTGAAGTTTCTTTATCTACTTGAGATCCAGACCCACCTAGGAAAACAATTGTCTTTCCTTCCCCTCCCTATTATCTCAATATCCATTTGGGGAAGGAAGATCAAAAATGCAGCCAGACCTGGCCCAATCCATTTGAAAAATAATACCTGTCTCTCAGATTAATTTAGTTTCCAAAGAGAATCATTTCCAAGTCTCTCTGTTTCTCCCCCTCCATTCATTTTCCCAAGTATCTATTCATCCTCCCTAGTAACCATATATTGCCTCTCAACAGAATGACCTACATTCCATACCCTAAAATGAGGGTACATAAACTTCTGGACCCCACTGGGATATTGGCTAATCACTCTGTGATTCTCCCTGTGTGAGCAGTAAATAAATTTGTAATCTCTTTCTCTTATTCATCTGTCTTATTGTGAATTGATCTTTCAGCAAGTCTTCCAGGGGCAAAGGGGAAGTTTTCCCTTGTCCCCTTCCTTCCTTCCTTCTTTCTTGCCTTCTTTCCTTCCTTCCTCTCTCCCTCCCTTCTTTCTTGCTTTTTTCTGATTAGGATGTTTTTCACTCGCACATCCATATGATTAGCTCAGGTTTTGATTGAAAAGTCACCTTTTTCAAATGACATCTCCCATTTCCACTCTTTACCCCCCCAATTTTTTTTAGCCAAGCTTTGTCATGAGCATACCCCCAAATTTTATGTTTCTATTTTTTGTGTTCTTTTTTTTTTATAATTTTCTACTATAATACGTATTTAAAACTCCGTATCTTGTATAGTATCTGTCATCTCCATAGACTGATGGCAAAAGTGTTTTTTCCACAATTACTCCCCAGCACCTACAACAGAATCTAGCACATAGTGTTCAATAATTAATTATTGAATGAATAAATTACTTTCCGCCCTTCACCCTTTGCTCCAGGAAAATATAAATATGCTATCTCCAGATACACTCTGTGATTTCTTTCTTCTCTTCTTTTGTTTGGCAGCTTCTTCCTTTGTCTGAAACATCTTTCGTCCTTTCCCTAAATCTCTGCAAGGCCACATCTCTTGCACCTTTTCCATCTCTTCAAAAATCTTACATTGTCTGTGGCAACTTTTCAATATCTTTTCAACCACAGGAGTTCTTAGCCTTATTTCTGATTCCTGTCATAGACTGGCCACAGCTGGAAGTAATCTCGCTCCTCTCTGAACAGGGGTTGCCTTCCAGCAAAGTGCGCATCGTCCGAGCACTGAGCCCTGCCTCGTTATCCACTGTGAGCCCTGCGAATGAAGTTGATGATATTGTCTTTTCTTTTTTTCTTTCTTTCTTTCTTTTTTTTTTTTTTTTTTGAGACGGAGTATCACTCTGTTGCCCATGCTAGAGTGAGTGCCGTGGCGTCAGCCTAGCTCACAGCAACCTCAAACTCCTGGGCTCAAGCGATCCTCCTGCCTCAGCCTCCTGAGTAGCTGGGACTATAGGCATGTGCCACCATGCCTGGCTGATTTTTTTATATATATATTTTTAGTTGTCCAGCTAATTTCT
>CAUYSK010043360.1:0-29874 GCA_963575035.1 Avahi laniger | reverse complement strand
AAAAAAAAAAAAAGTAGATAGAGGGGTAATAAAAAGTACATAATATGCAACTGAAAAGGAAAAATTGCAAATGACCAGTAAATTTATTAAAAGATTTTGAACTCCAGTTAAAAACAGCAAAAGAGTATTTTATCAGTTATCTCAGGTAAAAATGAAATGGAATGATAATACCCTGCACGGTGGTGCCTGGGAAGAAGTGAGTATCTCAGTCTGCTGGGTCCAGTTGTATGAAGTATCTATGGGGTATACTTGGGCACACTTCCAAGCATCCATATCCTTTGTGCTAGTAATTCTACTCCTAGAAATGTGTACTAAGAAAATAACTAGAAAATGCACAAAGATATACATACAAGATCATTATTATGGCCTTATTTCTAATAGCAAAAAATATAAATGAGTCAATTGTCCAATTATTGAAGGTTGATTAACTTTATTATGATATTAGAAAATATTTTGCCATCATTTAAAAGTAGTTAATGCTGCAAGAAAATAGTTAATGATATTTATAATATGTTCAATCTTTTGGTATAATATTACATATTATATAGTTTAATGTAATATTCCATTTTTGTTGAAGAGAAAATGCAACTAAGCATAGAAAAAAATACTATATATGTTTATATACACATGTGCACACACACACCCTCAGAGCAAAATGTTAATAGTTGTCTTCTCTGAAGTGATGATATTTGGATGATTTTTTTTATTTTTGTCTTTTCCCAAAATTTACATGCATTTATTTTCAAAAATTGTTACTTTAAAAATGAAAAATAATTGTCTCCTTGCTTTATTTACTTCTTCTATTTGTTAATATAAAGTTTTGCCTTTCTTCAAGGTTGTATTTTCACTATTCAAGTTCGTACTGAGAAGGACGGTCGTTTCAGACACCTGGGAAACCCTGAGCGCCATCCATATGCTGGGCGCAGCATTGGCCAATGTGATGCTTCTCCTTGCAGTTTAATGAAATGTGGCAATGGTGGGACATGCATAGAGAGTGGATCTACTGTTTAGTAAGTATGACATTATTAAGAAAGAAAGTAGCAGGCTAGTTGCCTTCTAACTGGTACTTTGGTACACCACTTGCACAAACTAGGAACAAACTAACACTCATATTTTACATTTTTTTATGTAGACTTGCTAGATTTTGGGAGGACAGATGAAGGCAACTAGCACAGTATCTGTACTATCTTCTCAATTCTATGAAACAATGAAAATGAATCACTACATCTCATTGCAAGCACCATAGAAAATATAGATTAAGTTTACAGTATTGAGACAGTAGACTGAAATGCTAATCCAACGAAGACTTACAAATTGGGATTTGCTTTCATATTTAGGTTGGAGCTACTTTAGAAATGGCCTTCTCTACGAGGGCAATAGTAAAGCCACGCTATTTGACTTGTGAACTACTTTAGTATGAAACCAAATGTGGACCTATTGAGTGAGAAGGAAAGAAGAAAAAAGAATGTCATCATATTATAATTTCTTTTGTTGAGCATCTGCTCTATGCAAAAGTGTTGTAGTGGATGAGGGCTCTGGGAATATCCCAGAGAAAGAGGAAGTAAGCACTCTGTCCTTCAATTTCTTACACTCTAGCTATTCATAAATTTCTTGTGTCTCATACATATATGACAGCTAAAAAAATGATTTGTCAAAGTGTTTCCCACGGGACACATCAGAAGGTATCATGCAGTTCACCAGGAATGCTGGTTCACTGCAAAGCAGACAGGAAGTGGGGCATCAGAAGTTTCCTGGAGAATAGAATCTCCCTCTGAAGAAGGCATCGTTTTAAAAGCCATGAGTCAATCTCTTACACTCCCAGAACAATTCCCCTTCACCTCCTCACTAGAAAATGATCAAAAACAAAGATCAAACAACTGCTAATCATAGTAAAATTTTTGGAGAAAAAAAAAATAGTTAGTTTCATCAAGCCCATAGAAGTACTAAGGGCAAAACCTAAGACTTGAGATGCCATCATGATACAGTAATATTTTTTGACATTAGCTTTACCGTTATGATTTTATCATTACTTCTCTACAATTTTTAATGAACTCTTTAGTTTGTTTTACAACTTATGCACTCTAATTTGCTCTACAACTAAGCTTAGTACTTTCTAAAGAAATGAGTTCATTCTTTAGGTGATACTCCTAGGTATTTTTGTTATTTTTAAAATGTAAATAAATAAATTGATAATAAATGTGATAATAAACAAAAACCCTGGGAAGTAGAAATAAGAAAGCATATAAAGTTGAAGGTGGACACAGGGAATCCAGCACAAATCTCCATTATTCTATATGGAACAAAGAGCCTAACTGAACTTAAGAGCCATATTTAGTTGTTTTTAAATGAATTTAAAAATAACTATTAATAATAATTTAAATAAGGTAACAAAAGTGTTAAGTAGCTCTTTATCTACTGGTTGTAATCTGTTCATTTATTCTTAATTTTAAAAAGCAATGTTGAAGTTATTATCAGTTGGCACATCATATTTTGTCCAAATTGGAAATAGCTTTTCTCATAACGCATACCCTGGGGATTTCATAAATTGCTGTGTGGGTGGAAAGGTGTTCTCAGACTTAAACATGAGCACCTTAATTTGAATAACAAATAGACTAAGCAATAACATAAAATGGGAATGATACATTTGACAAGTTTCCTTACAGGATTCTAAAAATTTTTCTTATCAAAGTTGTGTGAGTTTTGAGATCCTCTTATTGACTTAACCACAAAATATTTACTATAATATATACTATAATTTACTATAATATTTACTACATTCAAAGCCGTATAGAGCCAAAAGTAGCTCTTGTGACCACTGTATAATGAATCACATTAAAATTATGGATCCCTGAACTTAAAATAGATGAATTTTATGGTATATAAATTATACCTCAGTAAAGCTGTTCAAAAATATTAAGGCTCCCATTCATAGACATTAAACTCCAATAGCAGCAGCAGTTCAAAGAATTTTATGCCTTTTGACAGTTTTCATAATTCTTCTCTAATCTCAATAATCCCTTCTTTAAAGGAAAAAAAAATGTGTTTTGTAATATACTTTTCAATAGTGTTTAAGAAATTTTCCTCCATCCTTATCCTAGTCCCAGGTTCTTACGTTATATGGCTTTACACTTTTATTTTTCACCTGAAACAGAGTAATATTAAATTGAATGTCTGGGTAATATTAGACAGCTCAAAGCTAAAGTTCAACCTTTTCCTCAGAAATAACTAACAAACATGATGCAATACTTGTTAAATGCTCAAGAGGCAAGTCCCAACTTAGAAACATAAATTTCATGATTCTCGGAATCAATTTTAAAAGCAAAATCTCAAAACTGATCTAAGTATCTGAACACTGCACAGCTAAATGGTATAAATTAAAACAAACAACAACAACAACAAAAAACAGCAACTCAACATGCCCCTTTCCATTCCTCACAGCTGTGGGCTGGGAGACCTTGTTTTGGTACATGAGGGAAAGTTTTGCTCCAAGTAAGGACAGAGGTTGGGCTTTGGAAAGGCTTCCAGTGTGTGCAGGACTCTGGTAAAGTGCTGAAAGCCTGCTCTCCTGCTCCAAGTCTATCAGCACTCACAGATCCAGCTGTGTTCTCTGAAATTTCCCAAACGAGGGCATTATAGGGCAGAGTTCATGTCAAGCTTTTATGCTCCTGGGACGAGCTCTGATGTAACAAAGAAACAGTAAACTGTTCCTGTTGTTAGTCAGTAGCCAAGGTTAAAAAAAGAACAAAGTCTTTCCTTACCCCTTTGCTGAACTGTGTACTGTTTACCAACTAGTATCCTGTTCCCTAAACTCCCCTTACTCTAGTTCAGGTTGAATGTTCCTAAAATTCTCTTTTCTTCTATCACTTTTCTCCTCAAAATATTCCTTCGTTTTCCATTGCCAACGCAGCAAAATATAAATCCCTTAATCTGGTTAAAGTGTATCATGAATGTTGTCAATCTATCTAATGCTGCTATACTTTTCTGCCTGCATAGTAGTCAAATTAATTGTGTTTGTATTTGTACAGCCCTTCAAAAAACACCACCCTCCGTTACCAAGCAATCAGCTGTGTTTCTTGTGAAGCTATGTCCAGCTTGGTAACTTATTCCCTTGTACTAGCATTCCTTCTTTCCTGTTCACTTTTCTTCTCCCACACTCCTGGTTCCTTGATAGGGTACCCCATACTTGGAATTGCCTTTAGACTCTGTCTTTTAGAGATTTAAATTTAAGACTGATAATTTCTCTCACCTATGAGGTTGGCAAAAAGATTTTTAAAAATGACTAATCTATTGGGGAGGCTGAAGAGAAGCAGACACTTTATTAGCATAAACTCTTGTTTTCTCTATTTATTAAAGCAGTTTGGAAACTACTCAGATGTTCATCGCTAGGTATCTGGTTGCTAAAGCTAAGGAATGTTCATACAATGGAGGGCTACATGTATATATAAAGGGATGTTTATATGTTGTTGTGGAGTATACTCAGGATATGTTAAGTAAAAAAAATAGGTTTAAGAAACATATAAAAAAGGGAGATAATAGATATAAATAGACATAAATATATACATATAGATATACACATACACATAAACTCATTTTTCTAAGAAAAACAATGAGAGATTACACAAAAAAATTATAAATGGTTATTTATAGGGTGAAGAAAACAAGGATAAGTAATGGGACAAAAACTGGACTTTTCTAACTATAATTTGCTTTATAGCTTTTATTTGGAACCAGGTAAAATGTTTCACCTGGTAAATCAAAAAAGAAAAGGAGCAACTCTTAAACACCAAAAGAAAATAAAGATATGAGTGAATCCAACTGCCTTTCAAGTTGATGGCATAATCAAGCAGAAAAGATTTAACTCAATTGATTTTAAAATACAGCATTTTGACTATACAGTAGGTTATAGCCTATGGACGAAAAGAACCATAAAGATATCCTAAATCGTATCCTATACTCTTTATGTTAGTGGTAACATTGGAATTGTTATTTTGAAACTATAGATAAAAAATAGCCAAATAGCAATATAGGTGATAGATATAAACAAAGTGAGTAATTATGTTAATATTTATCACTAGAAACTAAAATTTTTGGCATAAGAGATATAGGCATACAATGAAAGAAATAAAAACCTTCTAGTCTTTAATTTGAACTGGAAATAATGTATGAGTTCATGACAGCTTTTCTATTAAAAATTTTATTTCCTAGCTGTGTACACTAAAAAGATCTAGAAATAATAATGACTCAGTATCGATGAATACCTTTAGTGCCAAAATTGTCATCTCCAAATACCGTTTTCCAATAACATGAACCAAGACCTCTTGGAGAATTGGATGTTTAGCTTTAGGATAGCAGATTTATGAGTCTGGATATCTTTTAGTGCCTGAAAGCAAAAATGCTAACAAAAACTACTAGAATCATTTCCAAAGACACAGGAACCAACTTAAAGAGATTGCCACTGGTCAAAGATAAGACAACTTCAAAATCACAGAGAGTAATGTCTGCAATGGAGTTAAACACGTCTATATATGAAATACACATAGTTGTGATGATACCCCTCTTTAAGGAATAAAACCTCGTTACCTATAAAGGTTGCTAGAATACTACTCATTATTCTGAAATTTGATAAAAGGAAAGATGGATTTGTTCAACTTTTCCTTCCTACAAAGATTGACTTTTAGAGTATGGTCTCCAGCCTCCAGGTGATCCCCCAGTGATTCTTGCCTCCTAGTAGATTCTCCTTTCTGTAGTCCTCTCCTCCCTGAAATGGGGCTGACCTGTGTGAACAATAAGATATTCTCAAAATGACAATTTATGACTTCCCAAACCAAGTCAAAACATCATGGCAAGTTCTGCCTTTTTTAATAATTAAAGTATTAAATGATGCTTTGCACTGAACTGTTTTAATAATGATCAGACTGTATTTTACATATCCCCTCTGGCAGTTGTATAGAAAATGAATTACAGGTGGCAAGACAGCAAGTAGAGTGACCAATTATGAGGCTGTAATAATAATAGTTTATCGTTGCTTTAGGTCACTAAGTTTTGGGATAATTTATTATGCTGCAATAGAAAATTAATACTGGGCTGGGCACATCACAGCTCATGCCTATAATCCTAGCACTTTGGGAGGCCAAGGCAAGAGGATTGCTTGAGAGCTTAGGAGGTCTCACTCAGCCTGAGCAAGAGTGAGATCTTGTCTCTACTAAAAATAGAAAAAATTAGCCGGGCATGATGGCTCATGCCAGTAGTCCCAGCTACTCCAGAGGATGAGGCAGGAGGATCCTTTGAACCCAGGAGTCGGAGATTGCAGTGAACTATGATGATGCCATTGCACTCTAGGCAGGGCAACAGAGGGAGACTGTCTCAAAAAAATAAATAAATAAATAAAAAACATAAAGAAAGAAACAAAAGAAAATGAATACTAACTAACCAGATAATTGATAAGAAGTAGTTCTTCATAGAACTTGGTTAATAAGTGCCAGATAAATAGTAGACATGAGAATCATCACCATTTTGTAACCCTCAACAAAATAATGACTGCTTGAACTATTAAGCGAAAGATTGATAGAAAACTATATAATGGTTGGGTCAATCTGACACTACCTGAACCCACTGATCAATCATAACATAACTAAATGCAGAATAACCCAACATTACATGACTCCTGATGCGATGCAGCTGGAACTCTACAGCACCGTCTATAAAACATTGAAAACCTGAACCTGAATGTAATCAAGCCTATCTATAAGTTTATGGAAAATATGGGAAATAAAGGAAAATAAGTGACATTATAAAGATATAAACAACCAAATGCATTATAATGGGAAATTCTGCTGAACAAATGACACACACGAAAAATACCGTGGATGGAGAGAAATACAGAGGCCCTCACACCTGAAGAACAGAACTATAAGGAATGAGACCTAGAGACAACTGCCAGTGCTTTCATTAATATGTAAAGAGTAATTTTATCTCATCCTTCTTAACACTCCATAAAGTATCCTCAAAGACTTTAGTGAGTGTCTCACCAGCAAACAAAGGAAGGCCATGGGGGAATGTTGCAGGTAAAGTGATTATAGCACCCCTTCCTTGTAAGCATGTTGAGTTTTGACAGGTTATCACAATCTAGAGTGTGATGAGGTTCATTTGTTTCAGCACTTGATTGTATAGTCTTCAAAGGCTTGAGTTTGGAGCATGTCATTTAACATCCAGAAAATTTTGTCAGGTAAAATGATATGCATCATATCACACTTACCTTATTCTTCCAACTTGTTACTCAAATGGAAATAAACTATCAACGAAAGCAATTTGATATGAATGAAGCCATCCAACACAACCAATGGCCTAATGAGAAGGTGACTCAGCTATATTTCCCTTTTTCTTTAAATAGCAGAGAAATAAGTTGTATATGCAGTAGAGTCCTTTAGGCCATGTGATCATCTGTTGCTAAATCCCATACATTTATTCTATTATTCACATGACCTTGTCATCACACCACATAGATTTCATTTTAAGTACAGTGTCTCTGCTTTTTCTTATGTATAGAAAACCCACAAATCTGTAACCATAACTTTTTTACAGTTCCAGCTCAAGGTAACTTTTCTCCAAGAACTTATTGTTACCATTGCAGCCTCAACATGTATGAAACAATCTCTCTTATCCAGAGCAATCAGAATCCATATTTGATAGGTAAACTGAAAGAGTAGGTTAAGCAGAGGTTATATTTTTCTAAGTCTTAGCTTCTCATTTGCAAACTGAGGGCTAATTGTATTTATCTTATAGGGTTAATATGGGGATTAAATGAGTTACTGCAAATAAAGTACTTAAAATGGTGCCTGACACTAAGGTAAAGCCACAATAAACTTTGCATTATATTTTATATATATGTTTCATATAAAAACTTTGCTCTAAGTAAAGTACCAAGTCCTGGGGAGGGTGGTAGGCACTATGTTTTCTGTTTTGTATTCACACTGGTAATAAAGTGCAGTGGTGCTCTATACATCCTCTTTGGTGAATATTTAGTGAGTAAATGATGTTTAAGTGAATTAAAACAAAGAATATTAAAACTTCTATTATCTCATTTTCAGTTAATTTTTATATGTCTATGTTCATCCTAAACTCTCACAGTCTTAGAATTGCCTAATTACAAGAAAATTAAATTCTTCATGTTGAATTTCTATAGTAATGAGAAAAAAATTACCCCATCCATGTTTCTGAGCTATAAAATTGACAGTAAGAACTAAACAATTTATCTGCAATTTAGGAGTTTAAATCATTTTCATTCTAAAAGCACAGAAGTAAAATAATTAATGATATTAGTAAAAACACATTCCAATATTCAACTTTTGACTGCCATCATGACCAGCTGTCACTTGTATTTCTAAAGTGTCTAATATTTCCTTCTGTGTTACCATCTCTACATGTTTAGAGGCAGGAGAACCCGCAAATTGTCCTCTGTGTATTGAAAGTTAAAAGTATATAACATTTTTGGAATGGTCTTGAAATAAGAAAACAGTTTTCTGTATAATGTTAATGATTCCTTAGTATCTTTTGCATATTCTTAGCTAGTGTATAGTGGGTGCCATGTGCTTCAGCCCTTTGCTTGCAAGTCTACTTAATTCACAAATCTGTCTTATGTCCTTAGCTGTCATCAAGTTTATGAGCCATGTCACCAAATGCTTATAGAGAAAAAGCTGTTTTATCATCTACTGTCACCTCCAACACAGTCTAGCTGAAAGTGCATTCTTTATATTTTTCTTTTACTATAGTTCTATCCAAATGTCCCTATTTCCACTAATGACACCATATTCTTTCAGTCATGTAACCCCGACACTCCAAAGATTTCCACAAGATTGAGAGACATAGAATGGTGGCTAAAGTGCAGACTCCCTCTCCCATTACCAGCATTAATTTCTCTGTTCCTCAAGTTCCTCCTCTGCAAAATGAGGATGATGACAGTACCTTCCTAACAAAGTTACAAGGAGAATTAAAAGCGTAATACATTTAAATTACTTAGAAGAGTGTCTGGCACGTAATAAGTCTCAATAAATGTTTGTCGTTACTATGATTTTTCCTTTTCCATACCAACACACTCACCAAAGCCTTGAAAATGCCTCTCACATCTTCTCCTACCTTTCCGTCCCCACAGCCATTTCCCTACTCAGGACTTTTTGCATCCACCTACTTCCTTTTCCGAGCCATGATTCATTCATTCACTTATTTATTTATTCTCTGAATAGTCAAAGAAAAATTACAACATACCAAGAACTGGTTCAGGCCTTGGGACTGTAATAGCCAAACACACCCGATCTCTGCTCCCACGAACTGGTGGTCTAGCGCAGAGGTCAGGAAACTACGACCTACAAACCAAATCTGGCCCACCACCTGTTTGTGTAAATAAAATTTACTAGGATACAGCCACATTCATTTGTTTGTGTGTTTTCTGTGGCTGTTTTCAACAATGGCAGAGTTGAATTATTACAATAAAGCCTGTATGGCCCACAAAACTATACAGAAAAAGGCCGTTTACAGAAAAAGGTTGCCAGCCCCTTTTGTAGTAGCAGAAATATAGTAAGATTCCACTAAGGTTAAATTACATCACCAGAGAGCTTATTGTCACACCACACAGTCATCTTCATGGCAGTCACGTGACTCATCGGTTACGTCATTTCTCACTCATCTGTTCAAAGTCTGTGGGTACCAGTTTCCTTTTCCAGCCTTCTCCTGCCCCCACTGCTCACTGCATGCACTTGTGGAGGCAAATCTCCCTTTGGAAGCCTTCCGGAATTCCTTAAAACTTATTCGGTGACCTTCTTACGGGCTCCCCTAGTACCCATTTTAGCACTTGTCCCATTGTATTAAAATTGTCTGATTACTAATCTGATTCCTTCAAAATATCAAGTCCATGAGGTCAAGAATGGAGCCTCATGTGTTGTGGATTCTCAGTGCTAAGCCAGGGGCAGATACCTAGCATGTAAAAATAATAACAATAGGGGCTGGGCGCGGTGGCTCACGCCTGTAATCCTAGCACTCTGGGAGGCCGAGGCAGGTGGATCACTCAAGGTCAGGAGTTTGAGACCAGCCTGAGCAAAAGCGAGACCCCCGTCTCTACTAAAAATAGAAAGAAATTATCTGGACAACTAAAAATATATATATAGAAAAAATTAGCCGAGCATGGTGGCGCATGCCTGCAGTCCCAACTACTCAGGAGGCTGAGGCAGGAGGATTGCTTGAGCCCAGGAGTTTGAGGTTGCTGTGAGCTAGGCTGACGCCATGGCACTCTAGCCAGGGCAACAGAGCCAGACTCTGTCTCAAAAAAAAAATAATAATAATAATAACAATAAATATTCTTTAACTAAATGAATACTACCTCTCTTTGTTTTGTTTTTATTTTTCCCACTCTATGGACACCTCCCTCACACACATTCTTCTCCAAAACCTACTGTTCCTCAGGGCAGAGTAGTATGTATGTGGTTAAAGGAAGAAATGTTAATGAATTAACTTCAAGGGTTAGAAAAATATCACCCAAACTGGGAAATAACAAATGAAAATTTGAAAATTTTTATTATCTACATTTCACAGGGTGCTAAAGAAGCCAGGGAACAAAAAGAAAATCTGACCTTGCACAAAATCATTCTAATGAAAATCTCTCTTAAAATATAGCATAAAAAAGTAGGATATGGTATTTGAAAGTAATTTTTTAACTCTTTAAACATATAGATAATTGTTTTAGATCTAAAGATTCTGAGAGGAACTATAAGAGGTTCTATTTTAAGATGTTATTTTTCAAATAAGTTTATAGCATCTATATTATTTAATATATTACGCTTAATGTGATTTATGCTATTTTAATATCAAAACACATATTTCATTCTCATAACAATACCTTAAATATACACGATACAATTTATTTTAAAAATAAATAAATCAAATAAATATTTTACCATTGTGAAGTCTTAATTTAAGGCAGTAAGACTAATTTTGTTTTTAAGTTTTATCGCTTTTCACCACTAGATGGTGCAATCACCATTTTAAAAGTAATGGCATTAGTCTATTTAAAAATTCTTTAATAAGAATTTATGATTATAGTTTTAGTGCTTTTGTAAGATTAGTAACTCATTCTATTTTTTTGAATAAAAGGTCTTTACACATTTTGTGTTCTTCAAATAATAATCAAAATTGTATGTAATTTTGTTGCAGATTAATTCTGTATTAGTTTGCCTCCATTTTGGAGAACGAGATACAATTTTTTAAACTTTTTTTCTTTTGCATAACTATTAACTTAGATTCAGCAAGCATATGAATTGCCCTAAATCCAGTCAGGGTCTATGACTTAAATGGAAGATCTAGCAAGGAGGTGTGATCTGCTGCTGTCTTTTGCCAGCCTAATAGATTCTGAGCCCCCATCCCACATCCCATCCTAGAATGTGCTTTTTTGACTGGCACTATTTTCAGATGGTTTATTGCTTTGTGGGCAGTAATTTAAAGCTAACCCTTTCTTTCGTGCGCTCTTTAGTGTAGTGTTGCCAGATGTGGGGTGGGGGGGAAAGAACGAAAGAAAGAATATACCAGGTGCCCAAATAAATTTGAATTTCAGACAACAAATAATTTTTAATATATCTCAAATATTGTTAATCTGAAATTCAAATATTATATGGAACGTAATTACACTAATAAATTTATTCATTGTGTATCTGACATTTAAATTTATCTAGGCACCCTGCATTTTATCTGGAAACTCTACCTTTGATGGGTCCATCAGAGACTCCCCTGCTGGGCTCCTCCCAACATCACTCTCTAATCCCAAATAATGAGCCTCTTCCACACGAGTACTCCTCATTACTAATTCCTCAGCTTCCACTCCAGCCATAAACCGACTGACTGCCTCTTACTGCCGAGGTCTCTTTAGCCAGCAGGACACCTCTTAGGCAAGATCCATTTTCATATGTCCTCAAGCTGATGTTCCTAAGTACAATGTGAGTGCCACATCCTTTCCCTGGGATTCACCTCTGACAGGTTTGCATTTCCTTTTGCAGCCAGGAGCTGGGCCTGTGCGTTCACCAATGTCAGGGAACATACGTCAGGCTCTCCAAGTGGTCCTACTGAATCTCTTTTCTCTGGGCTTGAGGTTCGGAGACAGCAACACCATGCATAGATTTGGTGATGGTGTGGGAGTGGGGAGAGGGACATACAATATGGTTTTGCCCAAAGAAATGATTCTTACTAAATTCTTTCAATTTCCATGCTCTGAACCATACTAGATTCTGTGGAATCCAGGAACCTTAAACCTAATTATTAACTCTTTTCTTTGACAATTTGGATCTTGGTAATTTGAATCACAATTCACTTTGATACCTTGGAACCTTGGTTAAAACTGACAAGTTAACAACAGAGCGATACACAAGTGCATATCTTTCTCTGCTCGCGTGTTCAAACCATGCTCCTTTTTCTGTCAATCTACAGTTGCAACTGTCCCACTGGGTGGAAAGGAGCATTCTGTACAGAGACAGTTTCCACCTGTGATCCTGAACATGACCCTCCACACCACTGTAGCCAAGGAGCAACCTGTATTTCATTACCTCATGGATACACCTGCTACTGTCCTTTAGGAACCACTGGAATCTACTGTGAACAAGGTGAGGCAGAATTTCAGTTCATTTTGCTCACAAATTTAACTACATTTAGGAACTGCAAAGTTAGTTTTCCTCTTGGAAAGTAAAAAAGAAATGTATATAAAAAAATTAGAGTCCACTTTCCTTTCTCTCCAACATATTTGACATTGTATTTCACAGATAGAGTAGTACTCAAAATTCAGTAGTACAAAAATACAGCTTTATATTTAGTATTTCTTTAATGTATTACCTCTAAACTGCCTGTTTATTCTAGAAGTTTTGTACTAAATGCAGTTAAATCAAGTGAGCCTAAGTTCATAAGTCAGTTCCAGAATAAGACTCCCTTCTGTACCCTCCATCTGACTCCAAACTCTCAAGAATACCACAAGGCCATCAGTGCCAGAGGGAAAGAAGAGAAATTTGGGAGGTGAAATGGCCCTAAGTCTGGTGGGAACAACAAACAGCAATATGTCCTCACCACAGCAAATTATGGTCATGCCTGTGAGGGAGCTCAGCTATCTCCTGTGTCCTCCCCATCTGGGCTGTAACTAGTGCTAAGGTTATTTCTAGATCTGAGCGATCTTCCCTTTAATCCCCAGGTGGGATTACCAAAACAGTAACAGGGATTCCAGGAAACTCCCAGCTAAGGGAGCTGGAGAGGTTAAGCCAGAAAAATAAGGGGACATGGGGATCTACCTGCTATCTCTGGCTTCCTGAGACTGAATTATCTACCATTTCTCTGTCTTGCCTCACCCTCCATCTAGAAAATAAAGCTTTAGCTTCCTCTCCACCTTTTAAAAAACAGAGGCTGAGATAGAAAGAGTACAGGAGCCAATCACCATATATTCACTTTTGCATTATTTGGGGGTTTTACCACAATATTATTTCCACATGTGTGGTAAGAACAAATATAATCCTGCTTCAATCTCTTTATCAAATATATTAATGCAAATATTTTTATTCTTACATTTCTTGAGATTCTATGTGTATTTAATTTTTCAAAAGTCAAAATTGCTGATAAATAGACATTAAGAGTTAGAATAATAGTGATTTAGTGAAAGAAATTTTTAATCATGTCTTAGAGTGTGACTGTAACATGATGAGTTTTATGTCTGGCTCATGGAAATTGGTCTCTTTTATAATGACATTAGGGATAGGTCTTGGTCTTTAAGAAATGGTGGTTCTTCATTTCTAGAATATGCCACACTCTTTCCTGGAGTAGGGATTTTGCACCTACTCTTTCCTCTGCCTAAAATACCCTCATCTTCCCCTCCATATTCAGCTAATACTCGCTTAACCTTTAGATCTCAACCCAGACGTTGCTACTTTAGGGAAGCCTTTACTGATTCTCTCTCATAGAGCTGAGGGCAGTGCCCATGCCTGTTTTTGTTCATTGTTGTTGAATCTCTAGTACCCATCATACAGTGCAGAGCAAGAAATATTTGTTAAACATTTCAGCTTAATAGCTATAAGATAATAAAAACTGGTTGTGAAAGTTTTCATGGAATGGTTCTTCAGTAAACAGCAAAGTATCCAAAGCTTTACCAAGATAAGAAACTCTCTTACTCCCAAAGGAATAACTATCAGAAACTGAAAAAACTAATAGGACAAGTAACACAAGAGCTAGTGAACGCAACAATGGAACAAACCAAATGTGTATACTAACGTTCATCACAGCGTTATTCGCAGTAGCCAATCCTTGGAAACAAACCAAGTGTTCATCAACAGATGAATGGGTAAACAAAATGAAGCATACACATTTAATGGAATATTATTTAGCCATAAAAAGGAATTAAGTTCTGATATATGCTACAGCATGGATAAAACTTGAAAATATAATGCTAAGTGAAATAAGCCAGACACAAATGCATGATTCCGTTTATATGAAATATCTAGAATACGCAAATTTATAGAGACAAGAAGTAGACTAGAGGTTCTCAGGTGCTGGGAGGCAGGGAAAAATGGAGAATTATTGGTTAATGTTTACAGAGTTTCCATTTGGGGAATGAAAAGTTTTGGAAATAGATAGTGGCAATTGTTGCACACCATTGTAGCCATTAATTCCTGCCACTAAATTGTACATTTAAAAATAGTTAAAATGGCAAATTTTTAATATATATTTTACAATAAAGATTTTTTTAAAAATCCAATATATTTATGTAGACATATGTGCATATGTGTTTGTGTTGATGTATTTGTATGTGAATGTGTGTGAGTATATATGTGCACATATATCATAGTTCTGTCCACTGAAAGAGCCAAGAAGCAAAGACACCCCAGTGGTAATGAACGTACCTCACACCCATATCTTAGTTCTTAATACCATTCCCCTCTAAAAGGAACCAGAGATCCTCAGAGAAATGGCTTAATCCAGAGTTTGGGCATGTAGGTACAAAAGAGCCTGGAACATATTGTTACACGAGGAAAAGAAAAAGTTCTCTGAAAAATTATGGGGGCTTATCCCCAGAACACAGGAGTCAGATTGAAGGGGCTCCCACTAGTCAGATCTGGTATAATTTCACTACCAAAACAATTGGGCACAGTAACAAATTATAAAACATTGGAAAAATAGAAATTCATGATTTCATACCAATAGTAAATAGCTAGATGATTGTTATATAGACAGATGGACAGACAGAATAAATAAATGGGACGGAAGGGAGTGCTCATTTCCAGTAGAATGCTAAGAGCTGACTGGTAATTGTGGAGGGATGGGTAGAGTTGGAAAATAGTCACTTTGCATCCATCAAAATAAAGATTGGCTCAGGCTAGAATCATCAATGGATGTTAAATCTAGTGGGGTAGTTTTGATGAAAAATAGATTTGCATGGTCTTACAGTTATATTTCCACAGACTGCATATGAACTGCAAGGAAGAAAAAAAGCAATAATTGTACAGTGAAATATTATAAAATAAAAAAGTCAACATCTTGACTAAAATGATCATAATTTACTTCATCAATGAAGAACAAATAGACATCATGTAATTCCAGAGGTGATTTCCTGAGAAGAACACATTATCATCTATGCAATATTTAGGCTAAAAATGCATAAACAAAATCCAATCGTCAGGAAATATCATACAAACTCAAAATGATGAACATTCTTCTTAAAAAACAGAGGAAGGAAAATATTCTTCAAAAAATATCAATGTCATAAAAGACAAAGAAAGGCTGTGGAAATGTCCTAGGTTAAAAGATACTAAAGAGACGTGACAATTCAATGCAAGATCTGTTTAGATGAAATCCTGTACTCTGGAGGAAAATTGTAAAGGACATTATTGAGTCAGCTGAAAAGAATTTGAATATTAATGTTAGACTAAACAAGAGTATTGTATTAATGTCAAATTTACTAAAGATAAGTGTACTGTAGTTACGTAAGAGAATAGCCCTAAATTTTCAGGTATAAAGGGCTAAAATGTGGGGAACTTGCTCTCTCTTGAACAGTTGAAGATTGAATGTTGGGTTTAGCAGATTTGGCAAATAGACTCAAGGTAAAACCTGGCTTTCTGATTCTACTTATCTATTTATCTTCTGTTTCCTTTTATTCACCTTTTTTTTTAGTATCTGAATATATTTTTTTCTTTCTTCCTAGATCAATTTATTGCAAAAGATGTTTTAGAATAATTTATCCAACATTTTTAGTTGTTTTCATGATGGGGATGGAGTAACTAGCCCACCATCTAATGGAAACTAAAGTCAAGTATTGCATTTATTTTAAAGAAGCTCTTCTGACAGGTGTATGCATAAAGCATTAAAAACTGTAGAAAAAGTTAAGAGTGTGATGATAGGATACTACAAATGGGGACACAATCATTTTGTCCCAAGTTTTGAGAAGCAGATACTGCTGGAGGCTGATCAGTAACGGGGTTGAGGAAGGGACCCTGATAAAGGAAAAGGTCTGTCTGCAGTCGTACATTTAGTTTACCAGTCTGAAACCCACCCTCCACCCTCATTAAAGCAGCAAGAAAAAGAGAGAAAAGTAGGTTTTTCTCCCTTTTAAGACTGTACTCGGTATAAAAAATGATGATGTGTGCACAGTACCATGGAAACTTAAGACAGCTCAACTGATGAATTAAAGTATGCTTAAACCTAAACAAGATAGAGTAAACATATGAGAAAAAAATACACCATAATGAAAAAGAAAAGAGAAGCTGCTGAAATATATTTGTAATCCAGGTATTTTTATATTTCACTATTTGATATATGTGTCTTGAGGGCACTACACTACTTTCAAAACCCAAATTGCTGCCTCCTAATGCCTACAGATCTGTTCATTTCCCTCACTACTGCTATTTCAAGTTGCAGCCTGGTGTTTTCCAGAACCTCCAGACAAAACCTCCATCTGGGGACCTTACCATCACCGCTGTAGACATCAAGGTGCCAGAGTTCGAATGTGTTTTTTTTTATGGAAGTGTGGAGACTTCTCTTCTTTTTGTTTTGCTTGGTTTCGAGAGTACTCAAACAGTTCTTCTTTAAACCTCAATGTCTTGAAAAATCTTAGCAAGAATGGCCCTTTTAGTGTCTTTAATTTTAGCCTCCTCTACTTTCCCAAGCTGAATTTGGGTATATATAACCTGAGAGACAAAATGTGCATAAAATTAGCAGACCAATGCAACGGGTAAATATCATGCAGCCTATAAAAGTTGCCCTGCCCTTCCATCTGAATAACTGGGAGGCTTGGTTACTAGGCAAAGTCTTTCTTTGAGATGAGTGATCTCCTAGGAAACTTCTAAGTCTTGCATACAAATAGATTTCTGGCAGACACCACCGTTTCACCAGACATGCCCAATAGATATGAAACACATCTGAAGCAATATCTTAGGCTCAAGCTGATACTGCTGCCAAACTCTATTTGAATTCTAATTCCTTCCTGGAAAGTCTTAGCTAAAGTCAGAAGTTATATGAATCACTGTACAATGAGATATTAAATTTAAGTTTTCTTGTTGTCTAAGAGTTTAGGCTGAGGGCTCAAAGCTGAGACTAGTATCATGTACACCCAGAAGCCTAAAAAGAGTTTATAGATGATATCACTATATAGCTATCATAACAACTAAAATTAAAAATAGTGACAGTGCCAAATGCTGGTAAGGATGTGAAGAAACAAGATCTCTCACACATTGTGGGTGAGAAGGCAAAATGGTACAGCCACTGTAGAAAATGGTTTGGCAGTTTCTTATAAAACAAAACATTCACTAACCATACAACCCAACAATCACACTGCTGGGCATTTATACCAATGAAATTAAAACTTACATCCACACAAAAACATGAATGGTCATATTAATAGAAGCTTAAACTGGAACAACCCACATGTCCTCCAGTGGATGAATGGTTAAACAAACGGATAGATCCATACCACAGAACACTACTCAGACATAAAAAGGAGCAAAGTATTAAATCATGCAGATACTCAGATGGATTTCAAGGGCATTATGCTGAGTGAAAAGTGATAGATAATTCATAGAGAATATAAAGAGGCTGGGCCCAGTGACTTATGCCTATAATCCTAGCACTCTGGGAGACTGAGGCAGGAGGATCACTTGAGCTCAGGAGTTCAAGACCAGCTGCAGCAAGAGCAAGACCCCATCTCTATTAAAAATAGAAAAATTAGCTGGGCATCCCAGCTACTTGGGAAGCTGAGGCAAGAGGATTGCTTGAGCCCTGGAATTTGAAATTGCAATGAACTATGATGAACCACTGCACTCTACTCGGGGCAACAGAGTGAGATTCTGTCTCAAAAAAAAAAAAAAGAAGAAGAAAGAAAGAAAAGAGTATGTAAACAGGTGGTACTACTGGCTTATCATCTGCTCCCAGCCTATATTGTGAGGGGAGGACAATTAAGAGAATTGATTCAGAGAAAGGGGACTTTTTTGGAGAACATTGCTGGCAGTAGGAAGAGGAGTTAGAATGTACCCAAAAAATGAGTGAGAAGGGCATCAAAACGTACTCAGAGAAAATAGAGACACTTGCCAGAAGGAAAGTTTAACATTTCTTCCCTGGGTTATCAGCTTGTGCTGAGTTGACACTGGCTGTGAAAGTGGTGTGGAGAATGAGAGAAAGAGATGTCAAGAAAATCAGACCTACATCCCTGGAGTGAGAGAAAACTTAAGACCAGTGCCTGACCCACACTCAAAGCAGCCTAAAGGCAAGAGGCTGGCTGTAGCTTTCCTTAGGGGCAGAGCGAGAGGCAGGACAGCTGGAGAGCGGAGGTGCCTTTCCACAGAGGACAGGTCAAGAGCCATGCACACATGACCAAGATAAGTAGGCTTGAGTCACCTTGAAAGAAATTTGACCAAAAAGGTAAGTTTTCTCAAGCAATGATCTTGGAAAAGCAAAAAAGTGGAAGGTGAAGGAAGAGAACAAGGGACTAGCACAAATAGCAAAACAAAAACATACCACTTCCCCCACTTCCCTACTACAGCTTTCCAAGCTTGATCAGACTGAGCTGTGGGGAAAGGACGGAAGTTTAGAATTAGGTGAGAGATTAGGGTTTTGATTCAGATTGAATGGAATTTCTTAGTACCGGAAAATGAGAACATTTCACTGAGACCCAAAAATGATCAAAGAGCTAAGGGATTTGCCCAAGATATCATCAGGAATGAGAATAGAAGATTCTCAGACATATCTGAGGGCAATCATAGGGAAAAATCAAGCTACATCTTGAGTGCCTCCTACCAAGTCCAGCCCTTTCAACAAACCATGAGAGATCCTTGAGTCTTTCCCTTGACCTTGATAATGTGCCAACTGTGCTCGCCCTGAAGCAGTCCTTTGCTCATGTTAAAACACCTTCCTCTGATGTTCCATATCACCTATTCTTAAGTGTTTTGAAGACATATAATATCTTTACTGAGAATATTGCCTGTTTTAGATATCTATGGATTTCACAAATCAAATGGCGCATCATTGCAATCCAAGTGTTTCCACTTCACTAAACAGCCTATTCCATTTTCTTTTTCACTAGATTGTACCGGTCTGGTGCCAGTTAATGCTGCAGTTGTTAAACAGGGATACACATAAATATTAATTTCTCTGAGGGGTTCTATTTATAATAAATAAAAAATGATGGCCATGAGTGAAGGTTGTGCAATATGGAAGTCAGTCACCGAATTATTGTTATTATCCCTGTCAGAAAACTATCCCTTCTGAAATAGTCCCCTTACACAGACCAACCCTCAAGCTATGGCCAGAACCCAATAGATCAGTTATCCAAGAAGAATTTTGGTATTTTCTTCTTAATTCACCTATATTGATTAGTAAAGTCTCCCAAAGATAATTCACCATCAGAAAAATTTTGTATGAGTCACTGGAAAATCTGGACTTTTCCCAAATTCTACCTCAAAATGAACAATAGAAGAAATGTTCAGCAGATAATTTAGTGATGATAGATACTACTTACTACATCAGAGTCCTTTGAGGTCCTCCTATTTGTGGCTTCTATCAGCTTCCATAGGCAGACCCACTCATATCAAAAAGGTCAGAACTTTTGGTGCCCTACTTAAGCTATAAAAATTTAATGAGCAAAAATTATTATAATTCATCAATAAAAGGTATCAACTATCTATGTATTATCTCAAAAAGTACAATCCATTTAAAAAAGATCTTCACCTATATTGTCTGTGAAAGTAGATCCATCCTTTATCTAAGACCCTGGGACACTGAAATTCTTGACCACACAGCTTTGAGGTATTAAAATTTCAAACCAGTGAGAGAAATGGGAGGTGCCAGCTTATGTGCAGCACTTCAAGCAGGGTATTTTGAAAACAAAAAAGGCAAGGTCTCAAATAACATCTGGAACATAGCATTTTGATCTAATTAGTACTATGCTTTATTTAAAGTTATCTTTTTGGAATTTTTGTTTCCAAAAGTGCCGAAAATTCTCGTGTAACCTGAAGTGCTATAATAAGAAAGCTTACTTTCTAATTTATAAACATAGTACCAACCAAGGACAATGTTTAATCCTCTTAAAGTGGATGTTAGGGTACATAGTACAGATTTGTACCCCCACCCCTTTCTGAATGGAGGTATTCACTCCCTCGGCCATTGGGCATAATGCCTGCAGAGAGCTCAAAGATACGTCCCTCACCAGAACTGAAAGGAGCTACCTTGTCCAAGGTTACCCCTCCTCCCCAGTGACAGCCTGAATCCAAATACTGTGTGATGTGAAGGTGATGGGGACGGGGCGGTGGGGGTGGGGCAGTTGCCCCTAAGGCTGGACCCCTTGCCTCAGTCTAAAATATTAATAACTTTGAGAGGTCATCCTAGCTCCAGAGCTCTCTGTGAAATAAGCTACTAACTTTTCCCTCCTGCTGCCTTCAGTCTCTCACACGTGTTGCTTCCAAGAGCACTCTCCAATAAACCTCCCATACACAAAGTTCCATCCCAGAGTCTGTTTCCTGGGAAAACCACCCAAGACAAAAGGATGCAGGAACCAGCTTAAAGGGTCTCCAACTGGCCAAATCAGGGAGAATTTGAGAACCAAAATAATTATGATAATAACAGATTACAACCCGTTGAATAAAAATAATGAACCCACATTGACAGAAAGAAAGAAAGGATGAGAGGGAAAGAGGGAGGGAGGGAAGAAAGGAAGGAGGAAGAAAATAAAGGAAAGATCTTCCATACATTTATTTATTAGTGGAATTCCAACTAATAAATGTAAAAGTAATGTTGTAAATAAAGAATCAATTGTGGCGACCATCCGTCAATGAAGCTTAATGCTGCTGGTGGGTGGAGGCTAGCTGAGGATCAGGATATTGATGTAATCTTGGATCATTTTCACATAAAACACAAATTAAGTACAAAGGGAAAAATGGAGAATTTAAAGTGAAGAAACCTGGCAAAAACAAATATGAGGAGATAATTAAGGTTAATATTACCAGTAGCGAGATAGGTCTACATTATATATCTCTTGATGTACACAGCATCATTTCTGCAAAGATTACATGATTTGAATTTGATCATGCAGAAACACCAGATGGATCTAAGTTGAAGGTCATTCTATGGAATATAAGGTCTCAAAAATTCACAAGATATGGAAAACAGGTAAGATAGAGAACTATTTCAGATTGAAGGAATCTTAAGAGACATGACAACTGGCCGGGTGTGTTGGCTTATCCCTGTAATCCAAGCACTCTGGGAGACCAAGGAGGGCGGATCGTTTGAGCTCAGAGTTCAAGACCAGCCTGAGCAAGAGTGAGACCCCGTCTCTACTAAAAATAGAAAAAATTAGCCGGTCATGGTGGCACGTGCCTGTAGTCCCAGGTACCTGGGAGGCTGAGGCAGGAGGATCCCTTGAGCCCAGGAGTCTGAGGTTGCTGTGAGCTAGGCTGATGCCACAGCACTCTAGCCCGGGCAAGAGAGTGAGACACTGTCTAAAAAAAAACGAAAAAAGAGAGACATGACAACTGAATGCAACACACATTCCTAAAGGATACCCTGAACCAGAAAGGGAAAAAAAAGTTTGACCAGTTGATGAAATTTGAACCAGGCCTCTGAGTTGGATGTAGTGTTATGCCAATGCCGATTTCCTGATTTGAAGGAATATCCTTATTTGGGGGAAATATCTACTGGAATATTTAGCAGTTATGGGTCATTGCATCTGTAGCAAAAAGGTTTGGGGGAAAAGTCTAATGATAAATATACATGAGACACAGAGAAAGAGAGAAACAAAGAAAGAGAGGAAGACAGAGACAGAAAGAAGAAAATGCAATAAAATAGGAACAATTGGAGAAACTAGGTGAAAGAAATGAGAGTTCTTTTTATTATGGTGGCTTTTCTATTAAAAAAAATTATTTCAAAGTAAAAATTATTAGAAATTATTTTATGTTTTTCTTACACTCTTATAAGCACTTTCAACACTCTGCCATTGTTTTTATTGGACTAAATGATCTCTTGAAACACCTCAAAAATAAGCTCAGACTCAGCAAACATGGTATAGACTGAAAAACCAAAACAAAAATCTCGAAGATACAGATTAAACTGATCATGACGAGGTCTAGTGCTACCTGTCACTGATGGACAGGCAGAGTTAGCATGTTTTTCCTCTGAATCATAGCCTTGTGCAAATCTGTAAATGTATATATAATATTAACCCTTTGGTATTTATTGAGGTTTGTTTTATGGCCCCATATGTAGTAAATATTTGTAAATTTTTTTATGTTTTTGATAAGAATGTGTATTGGGAAGGTCAAGTGCTATGTTCTGTATGTCTATGATTTTACACTTGATTGTGTTGTTTAAATCTTCTATATTCCTTACTGATCTCTGCTGATCTATCAGTTACTAAATTCCAGATCATACATTAGGCTACTCAACTACCACCTTGAAAGTCTTAAATGCATCGCAAGTGTGTTCTGCCTGAGCTTCACATCTCCAAAATACCTGCTCCTCCCAGAATCTTCCTCATTTCAGTTAATGACATCATCCTTCCAGTTTCTTGGGGCAACAATCTTGTAGTTACACTTGATTCCTCTTTCTTTCTTATTTACATGTGCTCCCTCACCAAACCTTCAAAATATATTTGAAATATGACCACTTCTCATTATTTCCGTTGCTACTTCCCTGATACAAGCCACCATCACTTCTTACCAGTAACAACCTGGGTAGGGAGACCCTTGCATTTGTCACTCTATTCTGAGTACAGCAACCAAAGTGATTTTTTTTTAAAACTTTAGTCAGATTATGACATTTCTCTGCTCAAAGCTTTCCAGTGATTTTCCATCTCATTCTGTATAAGATGAAGTTTTCATGATGGACATGATAGCCATCCTTGTATAGACAGAAAATTTTCCATAGGTCTCTCATGTTTCTACAACTTTTGAGCAGAGGTACTAGCTTTGTTCTGGATTGTCTTTTCAAGGATGTTTGTGTAGAATATATTCTTGGAAGACAGAGATATTGTCTTCATTTGGAGCAAAGAGAAGATGTGCTTAATGCCCATCATAAAAGATTTGGATATGTAAGCTCAGATCTTCTCCCCAAGCAAACCACGGCATGTGTGTCATCTGATCATCTTTGCATTTCCCTGAGAGAATTGGGGCTCACAGAAGTGACTCAAAAATGCTGACACTCTAGCTACTACTAATGCTGTAATAAACTCTTTGTCTCTGACACAGGAATTTCATGTCTTTTGCTATTATCTATGAAAATGTTTCAAACTAATAAGTTAGCTTGCCATTAGGTCAAAGTATCAGACAATTTACAGTTCTTGAAAATGTGATATGGTGCCCATAACTTCTCTGACATTATCTATCAACGCTCTCCCCTTCTTTAATGCCCCTCCAGTCACACTGCTCCTGCATGTTCCTCGATCATGTTAGGAACCTCATCACCCTATAAAAACTTTGCACTTGTTATTCCCTCTCTCCTCAAAGATCCAAATGGCTCAATTCTTGAGATGTTTATTCAAATACCACCTTCCTAGTAAGGCCTTCCCTGACCCCAAATGCACACACACCTTCCTCTTTCCCTGTTTAATTTTTCTCTCTAGGATGCATCAATATTTAATACGTATTTATTTTATTTCCACCCACAAAGATTCTTTGTCTACTTGTTTTACTGTTCTATCCCTGAAAGGCAATCAAAAGTGTTTAATTCTACTCCTGGGAAACTAGTGAAAATGTTGGTACAAAACTTTACCTATGGTAGGACAGAAAGGATTGCCAATGGTCATTAACTCTAGAAGACAGCCAATCAGGAAACATTAATTTATGGTTTCGAAATACAAGTGGAATATTTTTGTCACAAAGTGATCATTTTCAGGAGTTGGTAGGCATACAAGAAATAATTGGACATATCTCAATGACTAAGCAGGTGGTATGTCCACCTCAATTTTTGTCTAGGTTTTTTTTTAGTCCATAGAAAAAACATTTGAATCATATAGAACTTAGTCATTTTTCCTGTTCTAGTTTATCCCTGAAGCATGGTAAGTAAAAATGTACCTCTTTTTTAAATATCTTGCACCAATATTTTGAGTGTGTGTCATTAGTAGAAAATTTAATTCTCTGACTATTTTCTGACTATGACTATTTAATCAAATAATAAGCTATTAGAGTTGAAGCCTTTCTCATTATATAAAGAAATGAATATTTATCAAGCACCTTCTCAAAACACACATCAGAGCTACTGACAAAATTCATTTGTTTTGATTTTTGGTTTTACATTGTTTCATATGCATCACTTCTTCAGAAAAGTGCTGGCTAGGAGGTCAGTTGTTTTACAGTGAGCTCACATGTGCACAAAGAATTATCAGCTCTTGCACAGACGCGGTCTCAACAATAGTTTCAGCAAAACCCTCCTCCTGACACAATTCCAGATCCTCCCTGCCTAGGAACAGGGGACCCTCTCATCATTCTGCACTTAACTGTCCTCTTCCATCCCTGAGATTGTTCAATCCAGCCAAGGTAAAGAAGAAAAGCCACATAGGTACTACCTCGAAACTTGGTGTGAAAGGTGTTTGATATCTACGTTCTTTATTCTGATCCATATTTCCCACAAACTCTTTCTCAAAAGGGACTCTCCCTTTCGAAGGTAGAGGAAAGGTTATTTGTAAGATGGATATCAAATACAGATCAAAAATACAAACCATTAATTTTTGAAAAATATTAGCTATCTGCTTGAAAAGTAAAGCTTGATTCCTCCTCTAACCATTCACAATAAGATACACATAAATTAAAGGCCTATATATAAAAAAATTAAAATTTATAACATAAAAAATATAGGAATATGCATTGAGTAAGGCTTTTAAAATAAGATACAAGTAAACACTATAAATTAAAAATCCAAGACTTCTGGTAATAAAAAATTAAAATTTTTGAATAACAAAACATACCATAAGCAAAGTCAAAATAAAAACGACAGACAAGAGGATATACTTGAAAAATATATAAGAAAGGATTAGGACCCAGAACACATTTTAAAAATTCCAAGTCCAATAGAAAAATACGAACAGAAAAGTCACAGGAAAACCCCAAATGGTCAATATTCACACACAAGCTCAAGCTCAACTTCACTTGTAAATCAGCAAAATGCAAATTAAAATAAAACTGAATCTACGATTGCTGAAAACCTAAAATTTTAATAATTTCAAGTGTTGACGATATAGATAAGTATATTGTCATCTACTGCTGGCTGGAATATAAATTGGTGTGGACACTTTGAGGGTAGTTTGGTGACATCTGTTAACTCTAAAAATGTACATAGACTATTACACTGAGATTCCATTTTTCATGTTAACACATAAAAAACTTTCTTACATGGTTACAAGGAGGTACAATCAAGTATGTTTATTACAATAGTGTTAGTAATAACAAAGTAATTTCAAGCAACTCAAGTGCCTATCAATATGGAAGTGTTTAAATAAACAGTGGTATAATTAACCTAAGATATTCAAACTATGACATATACAGAAATAAAAGGAAGCCAGTGTATCTAGAGCTTAGAGAACAAGGAAGAAAGTGTACAGACAAGGACATCATATTGCCACGCAGGTTGTTCATTGAAAATCTCCAGGGAACACTATTCATATAGATTCCAATGTGAATGGCATCCCCTTGGAGTTATGCAGTACACCATGTGCATACCAGTACATAACAGATATGTGCATGGGATGATATTGGGAATTTAACAGGAGGCTAGATCCTGCAAAGCCTCAAAGGCCATGGTAAAGAATCTGCATTTTATTCTAAGTAAAATACATGAAGGGATTAAAAAGGGGAATGAATTATTGTTTTAAAAAAATTCCTCTGGCAGCTATCTAAAATAGATTAGAAGGGATTAAGACAAGAAGTAAAAGATCGATTAGAAGTACATTGCAGTGGTCTAATCAAGAAATGATAGTGGCCTTAACCTGGATGGTGGAGTAGAAATGGAAAGGACAAATATGACATATCATGCAGATAGAATTTACAAGATTTAATGATGCATTAGACAGGAATAGGTAGAGGAAATTTTTGAGAGAGTGCAATTGAGAGAATTATCAGGTTTCTGTATGGAGCCGTGAATGGGGACCATTCATTGATCTGAGAAAGACTGCAAGGAGAGTATCTTTCAGCAGTACAATTTCAAACATGTTAAGTTTGATATGACTACAATATCCAAGAGAAGTTATCAATGAGAGAGATGGCTAAGTGAAACTGAAGGTCACAGAAGTTTAGACAGACATAAATTTTTAAGGAGTTATCATACAGATATTTCTTGAGGCCATGGAATTAGATGAGAGGTAACCAATGGAAAGAAAAAAGAGATGGTCCTCTGAAATTCCTGAGGAATTATAAAATTAGAAGAAGGGGTACATGCAGCCAGAGAGACAGGGTGGGAAACCAGGAGAAATGGAATATGATTGGAAATAGCCTATGTGCCCTTCAATGAGAGAACTGTTAAGGAAATTATCCTATAACCATTCTATAAAATATTATGCCCACAAAAATATAGTCAACTGATCTTTGACAAAAGAAAGAGGCAATATGATGGAGAAAGGATAGTTTTTCCAACAAATGATGGTGGAGACTTGGACATCCACTTGCAAAAAAAAAAAATCTAGAAATAGATCTTACATCCTCACAAAAATTAACTCAAAATGGATTAGAAACCTAAATGCAAAATGCAAAACTATGAAACTCCTAGAAGAAAATATAGGAGAAAAATCTAGATGACTTTTGAGTTTGGTGATGAATTTTTATATACAACACCAAAGGCAGGATCCATGAGAGAAAGGATTTATAAATTCATTAAAATTTAAAACTTCTCTGCAAAAGACACTTTTAAGAGAGTGAGAATACAAGACACAGACTGGAAGAAAATATTTGCAAAAGACATATCTGATGGAGGACTGTTATCCAAAATATACATAGAGGTCTGAACATAGAACTCACCAAAGTAGATATTCAGATGGCAAATAAGTGTACAAAGATGCTCAATGTCATACATCACTAGAGAATTGCAAATTGAAACAATAAGATACCACTAGACACCTTTTAGTATAGCTAAAATCCAAAATACATATCAGCAAAAGCTGTTGGGGATGTGGAACATCAAGAACTCTCATTCATTACTGATGAGAATATAAAATGGTACAACCATTTTGGAAGACAATTGGGCAGTTTCTTATGAAACTAAACATACTCTTACCATGTGATCTAGCCATTGTGTTTCTTGGTATTTGCCCAGATAAATTGAAAACTAGCATTCATACTATATGAAGCAATCATATGATATTCTGGAAAAGGCAAAACTACGGAGACAGTGAAAAGATCAGTCAGTGGTTGTCAGGGGGAAGAGATGGTCAAATAAGAGAGGATTTTTAAGGCAATAAAACTATTCTTATGATACTGAATAGTAAGTAGACACATGTCATAACACATTTGACAAAATCCATAGAATTTATAATATCAGAAATGAACCCTGTGTAAATGATGGACTTTGGGTGATAATGAGGTGCTAATGTAGGTTCAATTTTAACAATTCCACCATTCTGGTAGGGGATGTTGATAGTGAAAGAGGCTGTACATGTGTTGCAGGAGGGGGTGTATGGGAACTCTGTACTTTCTACTCAGTTTTGCTGTGGACCTAAAGCTGCTCTAAAATAAAAAGTGTGTTTTTAAAAAATACTATAAATGTATTTAAAACAAGCAACAGATAAAATATCAAAGTTTCACAAAGATTACTAAATGAAAAAAGTATGTACGCATAGTTTATATAAAATATGGTTTCATTTATGTAAAATAAATCAGGTACTAGATACATACATACAGTAATTGTGTGTGCATTAAAAAAAAAAGTCTGGCTACATATATAATAAATTGTTAACAGTGGTCCCTGGGGTTAAGGGAGGAGAAAGAACAATAAAATTTTACTTTTTTTTACTTTACACTTTTATATTATTTGAATGTCTCATAATAAACATGATTAATTTAGTAATACTTACAAAACAACTTTAAAAGCACACCCAAGTTTTAAACCATCCTTGTATTCTTAAAATCTAAGTGTTTATGTAAATGTGGTCCAAGGACCCCTATGTCAGAAACACCTGGGGCATTTATTAAAATATAGTACTCCTTGAACTTTTCAATAATTGGACCCATTACAAAGGCCTAAAGTTAATGGAATTAGAACAGACTCACAAAGTTACCAAGGCTCAAGGTATTCATGTATTCAATGTATTACTCTTGGAAGGTAAACTCCTAAATTTCAAAATTATGTAAGCAGTTTATTGTATTTATGAGCAATTTTAATATAGTACATGACTCGGAGAGTTCTCTTTCTCTCTCTCTCTCAGCTTTATCTATAAGTGATCCATCTTTCAGAAGCAATGAATTATCCTGGATGTCTTTTGCTTCCTTTCATATTCGAAAGAAGACGCACATTCAATTGCAATTTCAACCTCTTGCTGCAGATGGTATCCTATTTTACACTGCACAACATTTAAGAGCAAAATCAGGTAAGACTGGCAAGACCTTCATTTGCATAAAATTAAAAAAAACAATGAATTTCTAATAGTATATTAAGTAATGTGTTGTAGTGTTTATTTAAGTCACCTAGTCTGTAAAATATATAAACACTTGATGCTTTTATGATCTATTGTCACTGCAAGTGTATGCTTATGAATTTAGGCTCCCTAAATAGAAATGCTAACAAAATAGCAAGAGGTTTGTTGGAATTAAAGTTAGAAAAATCCAAATACGGTATATGCTCAACTTTATAACAATCCCATCAAAAAAGACATTAAAGCTATGCATGATAGCACTTTGTCATGAAACAAAATATGCATTTTTTTTTTTTGAGAAAGACTTTATTTTTCCCTCATACAGAACTTAGTTTTGCAAGATACAGAATTCTAGGCTGGGCATTATTCTGTTTGAGAAGACTGACAATGGGACCCCTATCCCTTCTGGTTTGTAAGGTCTCAGTTGAAAAGTCTGCAGTTAGTCTGATGGGTTTTCCTTTGTAAGTTACCTGCTGCTTTTGCCTTACAACTCATAGGAGGGCCTCTTCCATGATGACTATGTGGCCTGGTGTTTGCCTCTTTGTGATGAATCTTCCAAGAGTCATTTGAGTTTCTTGTACCTGGATATTGAGATTTCTAGCAAGGCCAGGGAAATTTTCCTCAATTATTCCCTCAAATATGTTATCCAACCCTTTTGCATTTTCTTCTTCACCCTCAGGGTTGTCTATGATTTTTATGTTAGGCCTCTTTACATAATCCCATATTTCTTGTAGGCTTTGCTCATTCCTCTTATTTCTCTGCTCTATCTCTGTGACTGACTT
>CAUYSK010043359.1:0-92516 GCA_963575035.1 Avahi laniger | reverse complement strand
TTTCCGCGGGAAGAGCCTCTTTTATGGAGTTCCCCTCCCGTGATCTAGTCGTGGCGGTCTCCTGTGGAGAGAAGCTGCCTCCAATCTCTCCCCTGTGGGCTCCTCGGCGTCCGATCTGCGGAGCGCCCGCTCCGAACAGCCCCTCCCCTCCAATGCTGCCCCGGCGCCGCGCGCCGGCGCGCGCGTTTAAAATGGACCCGCTCCTGTCTCGGCTCCCCACCGCTCGGCAGTCTGTGCTACCGCTTCGCTCCGACTTCTGGCACCTTCCTGCCTGCGTGGGAGTGGGGTTTGGTAAAGGAAGAGTCGCCTTCTTGTGAGTCAGATCTCTCTGCCCGGGCCAGCCCGCTGCAGGCGCGGCTGACCCGCGCTGAACTTCCCTCTGTCCCACACTCTCCGGTATTCGCGGGTGTTTTTCCAATTCTCCTTACTTTATCAGCGGCGCTACTTGTCCCTCGCTGCCTCTTTGCAGATTCACAAAGCCGATCCTGTGGGAAAGCGCCTCACTCGCGTATGGGTGTCCGTGTTCTTCACCTCCCACTCTGGGAGCAGAGAGCCAGGAGGTCTCCCCTAATCTGCCATTTTTTCCCGAGCTCAAATGTTAAGTATTCTGAGCACATTTAAGGTAGGCTAGGCTAAGCTGTAATGTTCAATAGATTACCTGTATTAAATGTATTTTCAGCTTAGATATTTCCAGCTTAAAATGGGTTTCCTGGGACATAAATCCATCATAAGTCAAGGAGCATTTTTATATGTGTGAGTTTATTTCTGGGCTCTCTATTCTGTTCCATTGGTCTATATGTCTGTTTTGATGCCAGTAGCATACTGTTTTGATTATTTTTGCTTTGTAATATAATTTGAAATCAGGAAGTGTGATGCCTTCAGTTTTATTTTTCTTTCTCATGATTGTTTTTTGTTACTCAGGATCTTTTGTGCTTTCACACAAAATTGTTTTTTTCTATTTCTTTGAAAATGCCATTGGAATTTTGGTAGAGATTACATTGAATCTGTATATTGCTTTAGGCAGTAGTGGCATTTTGACAATATTTATTCTTCCAATCTATGAACATGTGATATATTTCCATTTATTTACATCTTCTTCAATTTCTTTCATCAATGTTCTATAGTTTTCAATGTAGAGATCTTTCACTTTCTTGGTTAAACTTATTCTTAAGCATCTTATTCTTTTTGATGCTACTGTAGTGGGATTATTTTCTTGATTTCTTTTTCAGATACATCATTATTAGTATAAAAAATGAAACTGACTTTTATATGTTGATTTTGTATCCTGAAACTTTACTGAGTTTATTAGTTCTAGTAGGTTTTTTTAGTGGAATCTTTAGGATTTTCTACATATAGTATTGTGTCGTCTGCAAATAGGGATAATTTCATTTCTTTCTTTTTGATTTGAATGTCTCTTATTTCTTTTTCTTGTCTGATTGCTCTTGCTAGTACTTCCAGTAGTGTGTTATATAAAAGTGGTGAAAGTGGGCATTCTTGTCTTGTACCAGATATTAGAGCAAAAGCCTTCAGTTCTTCCCAAATAAGAAGTTAAAATACAAAATATATAAGGAACTCACAGAACTCAGTAGCAAAAAAATAAAATAATCTTGTCAAAAATTGGGCAAAGATGCAAATAGACATTTCTCCAAAGAAAAAATAAAGATGGTTGACAATTATATGAAAAGGTTCCAGATGTCACTAATCATCTGGGAAACGCAAATCAAATCCACAATGAGATATTACCTCATACCTGTTACAAAGGCTATAATCAAAAAGACAAGAGATAGCAAGTGGTGGAGAGAAGGGCATGCTTATACACTGTTGGTGGAAATGTAGATTGGTGCAATCATTATAGAAACCAACATGGAGATTCCTAAATAAATTAAAAATAGAACTGCCATATGACCTAGCAACTACTACTCTGAATATACATTTAAAGGAAATGAAATCACTACCTTGTGAAGACATCTGCACTCCCATGTTTATTGCAGCATTATTCACAGTAGCCAAGATAGGAAAACAACCCAAATGTCCATCAACGGATGAATGAATAAAGAAATTTTGGGGTGTGTGTGTGTGTGTGTGTGTGTAGATATACACCATATATATATGTATATATATATCAAATATATATGTATGTGTGTGTATATATATAATGGGATATTATTCAGCCTTAAAAAAGGAGATCCTGCCATTTGCTGCAACAACTTTGATGAACCTAGAGGACAATAAGCTAAGTGAAATAAGCCAGACACAGAAAGAAAAATACTACACGATCTCACTTATATGTGGAATCTAAAAAAACAAAAACAAAACAAAACAAAAATCTTGGATACATAGAAACAGAGAGTAGAAAGGTGGTTATTGGAGGCACAGGAGTTGGGGAAATGGGGTCATGGAGGTCAAAGGGTACAAAGTTTCACTTACGTAGGATAAATAAGCCTAGTGATCTAAACTACAGCACGAGTACTATAGTTAATAATATTGCATTACACTATGGAAATTTGATAAGAGAGTAGGTTCTAGGTATTTTTACCTACAAAAAAAGAAACTATGTGATATGATGGATGTTTTAATTTGCTTGACTGTAGTAATTATTTCACTACATGTATGTGTATAAAAACATGTTGTATGCCTGCAACACACACATTTTTTTAAAAAAGTTCAGGACTTTTTAGAATACTGTTGATCTAGACCTGAGCTGTATCCTTATGTTAACCACAAGAATATGAAATTTTAAAAACTGAAAAAAAGAACTCTCAAAACTCAATAATTAGAAAAAAGCCAGCCCAATAAAAAATTGGAAAAAAGATTTCAACAGATGCTTCATCAAAGAAGACACACGAAATGGCAAATAAACACATGAAAAGATTCTGAACATCATAACTCATTACGAAAATGCAAATTAGAAGCACAATCAGATATCACTGCACATGCACAGCCATTAGAATGACTAAATTTTTTTCAAAAACCAGAAAAATAAAAAGTACAATCAAGTGCAAGAATGTGAAATAACTGAAAATGTTCATACATTGCTTCTAGGAAAGAAAAATGGTACAACCACTTAGGAAAAGAGTTTGTCAATTTTTATAAAGTTAAACATGAACTTACTATATTGCCCAAGAATCTACTCCAAACTAATTACTCAAAAGAAATGAAAACATATGTTCACACAGAGACCTGTACAGGAATGTTGACAACACATTTATTCATAATAGACAAAAACTGGAAACCACCCAAATGTCCATCAACTGGTGAGTGGATAAAGAAATTGTTTCACATGCATACAATAGGATACTACCCAGGAATAAAATGAAATAAATGACTGATGCATGCAATTACATGAATTAATTTCAAAAGCAGTGTACTAACAAAGTAGCCAGACACAAATAGCTATGTTCCTTATGGTTCCATTTATATGACACTCTTGAAAAAACAAAACTATAGAGACCAAAGTCTTCTCAGTGCTTGCCAGGGCTGAGAATAGGGACAAGATATTGGTGACAAAGGAGTACATGGGAACTTTGCGTGTGGATAAAAATATTCTATTAAATATACTGATTCTAATAGTGGTTATATGACTATACAGCATTATTTGTCAAAACTTTTTACACCTCAAAAGAGAGAATTTTATGTAAATTATACTTGTTAAGAGGTAATTCTCTGTGGATATTTTGCATTCCTGCATGTCTCGTGGGCCAGGTAATGTTTGCCCTTTGTTCTGGACTATCTTTTCAGGAATGATTGCATAGTGAATAAGCTTGGTGGGCAGAAATAGTGTCACCCTCTGGAGCAAAGTGCAGTCCTGATTACTGTCCAGTATAATAAAGATAATGTCTCCTTTTGGAGCAAGGGAAAAATTGCCTGTTGAGTAAGTTCAGGGTTCTGCTTCTTCAGTGGGACACACTATGTGCAGGTGTCATCTGGCCCTATCATGTCACACTATGGGAATTAGGGCTCAGGGGACTGGTTCCCAAATGATGACACTCTGTTTACTGCCACTGCTGTGAATAATAAATTGTCTTTTGTCTCTGACCAGGAGTCTTGTGTCTTCTCCCAGTGTTTGCGAATCTCTTTATCCTTTCACCAGTGGTAGGGTGACTTGTTTGCTTTCAAGAGGAGTAAAATCTCTGAACCTTTGCGTTTTGACACTTTTAGCAGTGAGATTGGATGCTGGTTGAGATGTGACTTCCTGGAAGAGGAAGTATGAGGACCTTGTGAACTGATTAATGGGATTTAAGGAAAGCAAAGAATATTGACCGAAGCGTATGTTCCACCAGGCAATAAATTGTCCTTCACTTTTTGCCAGTGAGAAAGAACGGGTGAGGTGGTTTCATGTCAAGTACTAGGAAATAGGTTCAATGACAGCTGCCTAAAAAGGGCCTTGGATATTACAACTTTCCTCTGGTGTGAAGAATTTTTCACCAGTCTAGTGGTCAGCTGCAAGTTCACCTCATTGTAACAAGTAATATAAAGATTACCTCTGGGAGTAGAGAGCTGAAATAGCTATCCCTATCAAGCGACAGTTACAAAACACACGCCTATGTTTAGTATGAAAAGGAGGGAAATTTGTGACCACTATGTGCAGAAACAAGGAAGGTGAATAGGCCTGTGGCTGACTGACTTGAGAGACGAAGGGAGTTGATGCAAACTGCATGTTAAGGAAGAATGGGAACAGCTGGGTCATCTGATGGCTCAGCCCTCCTACAATCTATCACGCCCACTACAGATCCATTTAGAGACGACAGGAACAGGTTCAGAGATTTTTTTGGAAGGGGTACTTGCTGCTATAAGGGAACTTTCCCTAAAACAGACAAACTCCTTTGGGAAACCATAAATGAGGCATTGAAAAGGATTCAGAGTCTTACTGTCCTGGATTGGGTTTACAATAATGATCAAAGTGATCCACTGCAGAATGAGAAACTGGCCTGGAAAAATTTAGATAAATGTTTGCTGTCCAGGTCAGCTCTGCCACCCTGGAAAATTCCCCTAGCCTTCATGTGGAAATCGAATGAGAATTTAGGAGATGTTATCTTAGTAATGGGAAATGATGCTTCAGATTAATGTGGACTCCTCAAAGAAGGTGATCACTGTGTGAGCCAAGGCCCAAGCCAGCCAAAGGGTGCAAGCCCCATGGCCCCAGTTGGAAATCAATGTGGCTGTGGTTGCCAAGTTAGGGAGTTCCCAAGGATGAAATAGATGTCATCAGCCATGAGGACCTCACCATTTGATGTAGTGTTGGGTTGGCTGAAAATGATACATGCTCATTTGGTAGAGTTGAGAGCAGCTGCTGCCCTGCTCAAAATGGAAAGTGATTATGCCTTGCTTCCCAGCATGGAACCACTCTCTCCAGTCCCCTCAATTCCTTTATCCACCTCTACCCTGACCTTAGCTACTTTAACAAGAAAGATGATTAGGGATGAGGCAGAGGTTTCCTCCTATCCCCAAGGAGTCCTGAAGGTCGCATGCATGTGTCTGAGTATGCTAGGGAACGTCAGGGAGGGGAGGAACTCAAACTTTTATGGCTGTGTTGAACACACACAAGTGCTCAAGTCACCATCCTACACAATGCCTACATTCAGCTGACATGGTTTGGACAGGGTTCAGAGTGGGGCAAGGAAGTTGACATGACCTTGTGTGTGGAACTCTTTGCTTCAACAAAATGTACTTTTGTTGTGGCTTCCACTACCAAATGTATAATTGATACTGATGTTTTATATACATGTACTGTGAATGCGCTTAAAGTCCAGAGGAGATTCTCCTGGTCAGAAGAGCTGCATGAAGAGAAGTTCTTGATGAACACTTGATACTCCTCCAGGGGTCCTAAGTCCTAAAGTCCCCTGTGATTTGCCACCAATGGATGAGTCAGATTTTAGTGTAAGTGTCTCTGCTCCCTGATGTCCACGACTTTGCTGCATAGAAGATGATATCCTATTGGTTGACAAGTCAGAAGCCTGGGTCTCGATGCTTGTGACTATAGTGTAACCATACAACTACTAGCAGGGTTGGCTGACAAACCCTGACAAAATTCAAACCCTGCTGTCCAAGTGAAGTTTCTTGGGACTTTGTGAGTGGATTCACAATGCTCAGGCACACATCTTTTGAAAAGCATCCATTAGCTTGCACTTGTTGAAAGTGAATACCTGATTCATGAAGTCCTTGCTACTCTTTGGACTGATATTCTCATTTCGTGGTGGGTCAATTCAGACTCAGTGACTAACAAGTTCGAAAATGCTCAAAAAGTCTCACTTGTAAAATGAAAATAGTACATTTAAGCACTCAGCCAGATTGACCCCAACAGTATCTGGAATTTAGATTAAAAAAATTGGCAGCTATCTCTTTGGGAGAAATTTTATCTCCCATCTCAACACTTTGAAAAATACTTGAAAATATCTATTAAAGCAGTACATATTGATATCCTAAGATGTAGCCATTTCACTTCCAGGTGTGTACTAACAGAAATGCATACATGTGTATATCAAAAAGACATGTACACCAAAAGATGTGTGTGAGAATATTCATAGTACAATTATTTATAACAATCAAAACCTGGCAATAGGCCAAATGTACAATAATAGAGTAAATAAACAAATTGTGGTATACTCATACAAAGAAATATTATATGGCTGTCAAAATAAATGAATTACTGTTATAAGAACATAAATGAATTTCACAAATATGATTTAAGCAGAACAAATCAAGCATCAAGTAACACATGCTATATTATTCCATTTATATAAAGTTCCAAAGAATGCAAAACAGTCTGGGGGCATCGTGACTGAAAGGGAGCTTGATGCCAGGGCCTTTTTGATTTTCTGATCTCGGAGGTGGTTACGTGGGTGAGTTTGCTTCATGAAAATTCACCAAGCTGTTGAATCATAGTTTAGACAATTTTGCTGTATATATTATGCTTGAGTTAAAATAGCTATTAAATAATCAGGGCGATTGATAGTAAAATGCTGAAAAGCTACCATAAATATACAAACAAGAAAACTACACAGTAATCATAGTTATTAATAAAGAAGCAAGAATCTTATGTAAAATTGCAACATGTCGGATCCACTAGTAAATTAAATGCAAAACATGCCATGATGAAGTAGAGTTTATTTCAGGAATTTGAGTCTGATTTAATACAGTATCATTGCTATAAATGCTAAAATGCATTGGAAAAAATACAACTTCCATTCTAAATGCCAATTCTTAGTAAAACAGAAATTCCCTTATTTCAATATCTATGTAACAGCAGCAACCACTGTCACACTTCACTGTGAAACAGTAAAGGTATTTCTACTTAAATAAGAAAAAAGATAAATACATTTGCAATACTATTACTGAATATTTTTCTAGAAGTTCTAGACGATGCAATAAGGCAGATAAACTAAATTTAAAAAATTGGTGACTTGGAATTAATACTCTCTTTTATTGTAGACTATATTATCATGTTCCTGAATAAAAAACAAAAACAAAATGATAAAATCCATTAAGGAACTATGTGATAATAATAATGCTCAATATGTTGAACAATTATAAAAATATATTAAAAACAAGTAGAAAGTATAATGAAAAAGAAGAATTCCCTGACTAAAACAAAATATAAATTATATGACTTTTTAGAAAGAAATATACATCCGTAAGAAAAGAATAAAACATTGCTGAGGACTCTAAGAGATGACTGGATGAAACAGAGAGAAATGTCATTTTTGTAAATTAGAAGACATATCTGGTAAAGGTGTCCATTCTCTCCCATATTAATTTAATACTTAGAGCTGTATCAATAAATACACTGATATTTTGAAATTTACAAAATTACCTCATAATTTACCTGAAAAAATACATAGATGAAATACTTACAAAAATTATAAAAGTAAAGATAAAGACAGATAACTCACGTTATACAACATTAAAATGTGCAATAAAGCTGTGCTAATTAAGATAGTGCTGTCCTGGAATAAGAGTGGGGAGACAAATACAGCATTTCAGATTTCTACAAACAGATATATATGTATATATTTTATTTCACACGTAGGTGAATCTGGTTTAAAGGCAGCAAATGAAGTGGGGAATGGGTAGATATCCCCATCCTTCCCACCCACAGGTAACTATTCTGTTGTGTTCAATGCATATATTTTGTTTATATATGTTCTTATAAAATGGATATTGTCATATCATATAGCCATCCTTCTCTAGCTTTGCCCACTCAACTCTATGATCTTAAGATCCATGCAGGTGGCCCTATTAAAATCCAGTAGTCCATTATCTGGAACACGGCACTCCATGGAGTGTATCTGCCACATTTTGTCTAATGACTTCCCCAGCTGTGAGAACCCACATTGCCTTAATTTCTTACCATTAGACAACTTCTGGTAGAATTTTGTGACATCAGTTATCTGGAACAGGAGGTTTAAATTCACTTAGAATGGCTGCCTTCTCCTTGACTCTTTTATTATTGTCTAGGACTTGCACCTGCTCTTGACCATGAGTTTTATCATTTTCAGAGTGAGATCTTTCCCCTTGGCAGAGATGTGTTCCCCCTGTCTGGAGGTCAAACCATAGTTGGTGGGGATGGTCTTGCTGTGCAGTCTGTGCCTACTGATGGTGGCGTCTCCTTTGTCTTCGTGACTGCACTATGCATCCCATCTGTGATTAGCATCCTCACATCCACCTTCACATAGTGGCAAGCAAGGTGGGTTTTAGAAAACAATGTGTGTTTCGGGATTGGTTCAATCAGGATTGGAATCCCAGCTCTGCCACACACTCTCTGTGCAGCCTTAACCAACCCATGTAGCTTTCCTAAACTTCAGTTTTTACATTTGTGAAATGGTGAAAATAATGTCTAGTGCATTAGGACATGGTGAGGCTTAAATGAGACAGCATATGGAAAGTCTACTTGCTGTTCTTTAAATATACCGGGTCAAGGGGCTTCTTCCTGAAACTCTTCCATCATGGTTCACTCCCTTACCTTCTTCAAATATTTGCTCAAGTCCCACCTTTTCAATGAGTTCTGTCCTGATCAAACTCCAAACCACTTTTTTCCCGCTCTCCAACTTTTCTTCTTTCCACAGCACTTTTCATCTTCAAAGATATTAGATAACTTATGTATTTTATTGTTAGTTTTCTGCTCTACTTGTTAGGTCCTATTGAGGGCCTAGATCTGTGCTTCATTTACTGATGGATCCTAAGTACCTGGAAATAGTGTCTGTTTCAAGGTGGGGTGGAGTCCCTACCAAGTAAACATTTTCTGAATGAATGGCTCTACTCAACTGTGCCAAAATCAGAATAGTCTCCGGAGCCTACTTAAGATGTTTCTATGTTGCCAGAACAGCTGCTGGAGAGGGTCAGAGTCTTTGGGGAAGGCAAACACTGGTCTGAGGTCTGGGTGATACTGGAGTCACTCAGCAGGAGTCCTTGCTCCCAGCCCATAGAGAAGGCGGCAGTACAGCCTGAGTCACCTCTGTGTGAGGTAGACACATAATACAGGTCCACTGGTTGGATTTAAAGATGGTATGCATTTATTAACTTTGAACATATGTGCAATCATGCTTTAGGTATCAAGAGCTCCATACCAAATGGGAAATATTCTGGTTGTTTGTCCATTAGCCTGACAGCTTAGAAAAGAGTTCAACTTTAAACTTCAGCCTGGAAGCTGATCTTTCTGGTAGCAGAAAATGGAAATGGAGTGCTCACTGGAAAAGGCTGCTCAGGAGAGTACAGGCCCTAGGGTTGAGCAAACGAGGAGCACAAATTCCATTTTTCAGACTAGTGAAATGACGTTGCACGTTCCCCTGGTATTGAAGGAAGCTTGGTATAGCTGGGGCTTGCTCATGACTTAAAGGGCAGCCCTACTCACCGGTAACGAGAGGCTCCAGGTGGTGAGACTGGGTGTTGGTGTCAGGGGAACAGTTGCCAGAGAGCCGAATTATTCAAAATCAGCATGAAGCATGAGGGACAGAGGCTGGAACCCCACAGCCTCTCCTCCACGTTTCTCTTCTCTCTTCCTTCCTCTTCCTTGAATCCTCTGCTCTAGATCAGTGGTCCTCAAACTTTTATGGGTATCAGAATCACCTGCAAGCTTCACAGATGTTTCCCTCCCAAGAGTTTCAGACCCCATGTGTCTGGGCTGGGGCCTGAGAATTCACATTCTAATAAGCTTCCAGGTGCTGCAGGTGCCCACACTCTGGGAAGCACTGTGCTATTTCTTGCTCATCCTCCCTGCCACAGAGCCTCTCACTGCATTTCTCTACCTACCTATGTTTGTCTGTCTCCTTCTCTCTCATTGTCTTTGTCATTGTCTCCTCTTTGTCCACTCTAATCTCTCTTTCATCTGCTCTGAGGTCCCCGATTTCTCTTTGTGTGACTTGGAATCAGGAGCAGGCTAGAGAAGGAAGCCCCTGGCCCCATTGCCCAGCATCCTGCATCCCAGGCTGAAATCCTCCTCCCTCCAGTGCTCTTCAGAAGCCCTTTGTGCTAAGTCCCCCTGCCAGTCACGGGATGCCCTTACAGACACGGTGGGAATGAAAGCCCCAGGGCCTTCCACATGACAGGGCTGTGCCTCTGCTCCTCTCTCCCACCGAGAATGCCTGGGAATCTTCAAAGATCACAGGGGAGGGGGGAGAGATGATAGAAAGTGAATCCATTAAGAGGCGTAAAAGCTGACAGTTTCAAAAATAATGATCCGGGTTTCCTCTTATTTAAAACTACCCAGCTGCCCTGCTGCTTTCATTGCCGCTGCAACTGACACTCAGCTATGTTTGGAATTAAAAATACATAAGCGTTTTCTGAAAAAGCTGCTAATTTGAAGGTCATTAGCAGCCAAAAACATATTACTGTTATTTATAAAAAAGGCATGTAATAAAGCTATTAATATTTACCGTCCTCGCAGCTCGCGTGTGCTCACTCCCTCCGGCTAAGCTGCCTGCCTCGCCTGGGCCCCGCAATGCGCCCTCCTGCCAGCCTTCACTTTCCTGCAGCTGCCCTCTCCCTGACACCTGCTTGGTGGCCTGCAGCATCCAGAGGAGCCCGACTCGCAGTGGACTGGGATGGATGGAAATGGCCATTAGAGTTGGTAAAATAGCCCTGTCTTCCAGAGAAAGGGCACTGGCGGCGGTTAAGCGCTGACGGGTTCAAAGGCACTTGCCTCGGTAATGAGGATATTTGGGATAATTTCCCCTGTGGGCTGCAGCTTGTGTCCTCGACCCCCTTGGTGTATGTCACTGCAGCCAGGCAGGTCTGCCTCTCCCCCTTCCGGGGCCTGACTTGCCTCACCACATCCTCGCTGTGCAGCTGTGACGGCCCCAGCCAGTGCTAACACGGGGGCCATCTGTCCTTGCGTGCCAGGAGGGAGCCTTCCACACCTTGCTCGCCCCACGGGCCCGGGTGGATTTGACTTTGCAAGGCTGTCAACCGCTGCACCTCAGGACATTTCTTCACGTGTACACTACGCCACGCCGCTCTTCCACATCTCTGTTCCCTGGTGGCCCCCTCGGCTGGCCCCTCTGCCTCAACTCCCTCTCCTCAACCGTTTGTTTTATGAGGGAAATTACTGGAAGCTCAGCCTGTCAGCAGCTTTCCTGCACATCCAACTTACAAGAGGAGAGGGGGGTGGGGAGAAAACCAAGGAAGGAAGGCAATGAGGCTGGGGGCTGTGGTTGCCATAGAAATCCAGAAATTGGGCTGACAGCTGAAAAGCATTTCCCAGAGCAAAGGGGAGGGAGTGGGAGGGACGGTATCAAATACACTTAGGGGACAGGCGGTGTGGAGATAGGGCCTATGGGGGCACAGATTCTGCCACAGGGAGCAGGACTGAGATAAGAATGCAACCAGGGAGGCCTGGGGTTGCGGAAGCAGCTACTCGAGGTCTACAGAAATGCATGAGTGCACACGGGAACCGTCCAGACGCTTCCACCCACACCCAAGAAGTGGAATCACCGACCTTCTGGTCTGGGTGAGGTGGAACGCTGCGTGGTGAGGCGACCTTGGGATCCCGTCCAAATCAGGATGTACAGCAAGACGAAAGGCAGCGGTGTGCTCTGGCTTCACTTAGCTTCTTTTCTCTGAGATTTATTCCTTCATTATGAAAAAGTCATTTTGGGCTTACTTAACCAATTTCATCTCACCGCTCTTATTTCTTCTAATTACATGTGTGCAGCAGCCGATTAGGCTTGCTTTTCATCACAGGCTGGAAAAAGGACGCCTTCCCTGTGGTGTGCGGAGTGCAATAAATCTCGCCCCAGCCCAAGGGGAAACCCTGGGCGCTGAGGCTGTGGAGGTGGGCTGATGCCCTGAGAGCCGGGGCCAGGGCCGGGCTGCGTCTGGGTCATCGAAGCACTTCCACCAAGGCCGGCAGCAGAGGTCCCGGTGAGGCAGGGGTGCTGGCAACTGGGGACCACGCTCCTCAAGCCAGCCTCTCCCTGGGGCAACCCTGGTGCTCCCTGTGTGTGGTGGATGGCTCGGGGCTGTCTAGAAATGGCCACCCTGTCTCCTTCCAGGTCCCTAACCCGGAAGGCCCCAACCTTCATCAACCAGCATCTCACGGTCCCATGGGACTCCTGCCTCTATTGCAGCACTTCTCACATCATTTTAAATTTGCCAGTTTGCTCCCACTTTGAGACGTGAGCTCCCTTAGAGCAAAGATGTGCCTGGCACTCATAGGGATTCAGTAAAGATTTGTGAGTGATTCAATGAACAAACGAGAGAATATACAAATAAACATTTTTTTCTCTCGGAGACTCTGTGGAGTCTTTTGCTGCCACCACCCTGTCCTGAATCACCTGCTTATATGTTTCTACCTTTCCCTTTGACTCCCCATGCGTTCCCTAGAGAAGGTCTTGCCATTTGCCAGGGGGTCAGAGTCCACGGTGGCTGACTGTTCCTTTTCTTGGTGCTCTGGTCCAGGGCCACTGACTTCTTTTTATTCTTTTTCCCCCATATGACTTGTAGGAAGCCACTGATGTTTTAACACTGACCAGGAGCCATCTACTTTTCACCATGCACAGTTATATTCTGGGGAGCTTGCTTTGTTTCTTCCTCTCTATGGTAATAAGCCCTGTCATAGTACAGTAAGATTCTCTTGAAAAAAGCTCTCAAGAATGATTGTAAGACAGCACTGGTGTGATTGCCTGACAAGACTTAGTTGACAGTTACAGGATTGGGATTTAGCTGGTGAAGCCTTCACAAATATTTTGGATTCCTGAGCTTTGCCACAACCTCTCTGACTCTAGCCACTGCCCCTCTATTCCACCTTAGGCAGATCATGTCCAGGTTGGCCTGACTCCAGAACAGGAGCTCTTAACCACTAAGTTTAGACCAGGACTCAGTAAACTGTGGCCCATGTACCATATGCAACCCGTTACCTGTTTTTGTCAATAAAGTTTTATTGGAACACAGCCAGCCACATTCTTTCATTTAAATATTGTCTATGATAGTTTTCACACTACAGCAACAGAATTGAATAGTTGTGACAGAGACCAGATGGTCCACAAAGCCTATCAGGCCCTTTAGAGAAAAATTTTACCATCCCTTGGATTAAATCTATTGCACTAGAGCCTGGAAAAGATGCTCAGTTTTCCTGCTTTCTGATTAGCCACAGGACTCAGAACCACAAACAGTTAACTAAATCTTAGCACCGTATGACAGTTTGCAAATAAGACCAAAGGAATGATGTTCACTCACATGAAATCAGCTGTACGGTAATGCCCCCTGGGCCACACAAGTTAATGCTTGGCAAACTGCCCTCTCTGTGAAACATCTCAGCAGGAGCTGAGCCCCATGGTGGGAAAAAACAATAAAAAAATTGTTAATTGTTAAATTGGATGTCAGAGAAAATATCTTGCAAAGTTGCAGTGGGCATTTTGTATTTGGAAAATATTGAACTGTGAGTAAGGTTAGAGGTCGCCAATAGGCACAGGAGCCCTACCCCACCAGGCCAGGTGGATGCGAGGCTTGGTGCCATCTGCTCTGTCCTGTAGGGAGATTCACCATGAGGTGTCCTGCTCAGCTGCTGCATTTTCATGTAGCAAGAGCACAGGTGAAACCATATGAGCAGGTTGTACACAAGGTCCAAAAGAGCTGTGGTACACATGGCCCAACCTTGAGCCTGGGGTGAAGTAATGTCAAGAAGAATCAATGTAACCGATGAATATGGGTGGGCCTTTGGTTTCTTCAGTTGAAGGTGACTGATGATAAAGGTGCACGAATTCAATTATTATCTCATTTATTCAACAGATTTACTGTATGATGACTGTGCCCCAGGCCTGTAGATTCAGCCATGAATAAGACATGCTCCCTGGGCTGGTAAAACTCCCAGGAATACAATGGCATGAACAGACCATTACAATATGGAGGGCTGCACACCGTGATGGTGAGAAGCACAAAGAGCAGAGGGGCCACAGAGGAGAAACAGCTAACTCAAGTGGGAGGACTCTGGGATGCCTTCAGGCAGAGATAAGGCTCAAAGTTGGTCAGGAAATAGCCAGACAAGAGGAGGGGGCAGGGCAAGGGTAGAACAGTGGCTGTCAGGGGCCATGAGAGCCCAGGCAGGTGCCAGGGGAGGGGGGGTGCTGGGAAACGAAAACAAAAGTGAGATGGACTCATAGGTTTCCAAACTTCCATTTTTCAGTTTTCTCCACAATATTTTTCCATATCTACAAATATTAATTGTACTATCATTTGGTTACCACCATTTTCCTAAAACCAAGAGCCAGTTTTACTTGAATAAACTTATTTTAAATGAAAACTTCATACTTTCTTAAAATGATGTATACATTTTTGCACTAGATAGATATGGTTTTCTCTAGTGTACATTAAAATAAATGCATAGCTATTATAATTTTGAATACATGTGTCCTAAAACCCTCTCACCCACTGATGATACACTCAGCGCACTCTTGGAAATTCTGCAGTTGACCCCTGAGGACGATATTTCAGTCACAAGAAGATCTCTGAACAGTTATTTAGCTGAAGAAAACTCTTCATGTGGAGTGATAGACCCAGAAATTGGGCTTTAATCAAAGGGAGAGGCTTGGTTTAACACCAGGAAAGAAAGGCCACCGGTCTGTGTGAGGGAGCAAGTAATGTCTGTGCAACATATTGAAGTCAAGGTCCGGAATCCAACTTCTCGTCCAATACGAAGAGCAGCCTGGGAACCCACCTGCTCCCAGTAGCAAGGCGAAGTGCGATTGCAATCTCTGGAAACAAGCAAGGCGAAGGGCAGAGATGATTAAGATGACAGATACACGCAGCTGGGAAGTTCACAAAACCCCCAAATCCACAGAGGTTAAAGACTGACCTTTATCGGAAGGCAAGAAAGAAGACTTTTTACCACAAACCTCAGGCAGTGATTCATTTTCTATTTTTAAATCGTGTTCCCAAATCCCTAGAAGAAAAATAAACTAATACCAGCCACCGTTTATTGAGCACTCCCCAAGAGCCAGGAACTAGACTGTCTAATTTGTATTTCACCTGTGCAATAACTTTGGGGTGGATGATATTACCCCCATTTTATAGACACAAAGCCTCAGAGCATAAATAGGTCACCTGTGCTGTGTGACAGGCTAGGGTGGCCAGTAGGAATTCCCAGATGTCTATCTCAGGTGGCAATATGGCTTGGTGACTCAGAGAACACACTTCAGGCAAATAACCTGGGTTCAAATCCTAGCTCTTCAGTGTGATCAAGAACAAGCTACTTGAATTTTTTGGAACCTTATTAGTTAATTCATTTTCAAAATGGGTATAATAACACCAGCTGTATAAGTAATTGGTTTGCCTGGCTCCTAGTAAGCACTGAAAAAGAACTCTGTAATTGCTAGTATCATTTATATTATTGCATTTGTGATTATTATTTTTGAGAACTTCTCAAGTGGCTGTAATTTCAACCCCCACCCCAGGAACACCTCCACTAATTAGCTGATAGAAAGACTCACTTTAAATTCTAAATGTAGAACAATTCCAGCTGTCACCCTTCTACCCAAACCTGGCACAGGCATCCTAATCAGCCTCCCCTCCCCTTAAGATCTCTTAGCTATGGTCAGAGACCCCTGAGCTGTCTGTGATCAAACAGGAGAAGCCCAGTTGATATGCCAAACTCTGTCAGCCTTCAGAGTTGGAATGCTCAGCCTCCTGGGTCCAGACCTTGCCTAGTGCATGCTGAGGGAGGGAGGCAATGACTTCAGCACAGGAGATGGGTGTTTTCCAAGAGTCAGCACAGAACCATGGCGATCCAGCAAAAGGTGGATTAACAGCTCAGAGTTGGAAATGATCTGTTCTATCCATGCGACTTGGACATGGGACACTTTCTGAGAGTCCTTCATTACCTGGAGAAGTGGGCATGGGCCTCCCTTCCAGGACTGGAAATTTGGACTTTATCCCATGGGTGGAGGGGAGCCACTGAGGGATTCTGAGCAGAAGAGCCTGTGATGCCTTTCACATTCCTATTCACTTTGCTCTCACTGCCTCCTCCTCGGTTTCATCAGAAATGGACGTGCTTGCCTTATCGCTCTGGCATTGTCACCAAAAAGCCTGTGAATCCGATCACGGCTCTTCAAAACAAGAGATTAGATTGCGAGGGAACTGGAAAGTGAGCTCAAGTTCTGCTAGGAACTCCTATCCTTCCTCCCTTCATTCATCCTCCAAGCTGGATTAGAATTACTGCCCTTTGAGACTCACCACGCCACCACCTGAACTCCTGCCTTCTTTGAGTCTGGCCACATCAGTTATCCTCTTCCCTTTTTTCTCTCTCTGTGGATTCTTTTTCATTAGCTTTTAAACATGCTCAAGTCTTTCCCACTAAAAAATAACAAAATAACACCAACCAAAAGGAGCCTCCTCCGGCTGCATCCTTATTTTTCTTCTCCCCTTCAAAGTCAATCTTCTTGAAAGATTGTGATGTCCTCTTTCCCCAATCCAGCCAGCGTCTCCTGCCAACACCGCTCTGCTGAAACTGCCCTTACCACGGTCACTCATGCCTTCCTGCGGATAAACTCATGGGCAGTTTTCAATCCTTACCTGATATTAACCCTGTTTGGCAGCACCGGGCTTTGGGACGGCTGTTCCCTCCCTGAAATACCTCCCACTGACCCCAGGCACACCACACTCTGCTGATCTTCCCTCTCCCCTGTATGGCTCTATGTAGACTCCTCTGTGAGCCTCCCTTTGCCTGGCATCTGTGAAATGCGGCTGTTTCTCTGGGTTCCCAGGGGGCTCACTTCTCTGTCCACTCTCACATTCTTATGCCATAAACTCTTCTATTCCTGTGACTTTAAATTACCATCTAGAAAAAAGGACAGCTCCCAAATCTACGTCATCAGCCCAGATCTTCTTGTTGGGTTATGGAGTCGACTATCCAGTGACCCACAGGAACTCAAATTCACATCGCCCCCAAATTTTTCCTCCTTTTATGTTCCCATCTCAGTGAATGGTATCAAAATCCACCCAGCTGCCCACACCAGAAACTTGGGTTGTCTTCCTTGACTCCTCCCTCCCTCAGTCCTGACAACCAATCTGCCTTCCCTTCTGCTGCTCTCACCTCCTTCATATGTCTTGAATGGATCCACTTTTCCCCACCCCTACTTGCTACATCTGCTCCTTCACCCAAAGTCATCTTTTGCATAAATTATCACACCAGCCTCATTAGTCTCCCTGAATTGAGTCTAGTTCTTGCTATCTCATTTTTCCATTTTGTGGCCAGAGTTATTTGTGTAACACATGATTCCCTTGCTTTGACCTGCTCTTTCCACACTTGCACTCAGAGTCATATCCGGATCCCTCGTCATGCTCTAGCCCCCATTCACTACCCTTCCAGCCATTCACGGGGTGCACACTATCCCCCAGCCTTGATGAGCAGCATGGGAGTCCACAAACACACCAGCTACTCTCTGGCTTCTGAACCTTGGCCCCTGCTTCTCTTTCTACCTGCAGTTCGAATTCTACTACTAACACCCGCACCCAACTTGATAACTCCCTTCACTCCTCAGACCCTCGTTCAGCAGACTCCCTTGGGGATGCCTTCTTTAACCACCTGGGACCGTGGCAGTGCTCTTCTCTGGGCTCCCATAGCCCTGTTTATTTCTCTGTTTAAGTCATTTACAAAGTTGAGTTCTGCTGTAAAAATTGTAGTTGGAATTTACTTGTCTTCATATTCTCTGTCACAAATCCATTTGCAGAGCTACAGCAGTTGTTCATGTACATGCAAATATGAATTTAAATAAGACCAGAGGAAGGAATCAAAGCCTTGCAGGGGTGAAGAGAACCTCTCTCTTTTAGAAGAACAGAATAGCACGGGCTGAGGATCTCGTAGCTTTGAAGTAGCTAATTTGCCCTTGTTTGTTTTGCTTTCTTATTTCACCTTTTTTTTCTTTCTAGTGAGAAGGAAGCAATAGGAATTCTTGGAGTAATGGTAGATTTAGAAAGGACAAACAACTCTTGGAAGAAAGTCTTAGCATAGAGGGAGCTGTACAAAACACCAAAGAAACTTCTCTGGCCATAGAAGTCCTGCCTTTCCTCCCTGCCCAGCCAGATGTCACCCGACAGGACACAGCCCTGATTCTGCTCTCAGGAGGACAGGCTATCCTCTGCCTGTGCTCTTCACTGCCCTTCAGATTTTCCTCTGTTGTACCAGGGGCAGTATCAAATTCATTTCTAAATCTCAGGGCCTTTGCATAGTGACTGACACTCCGCAGGAGGCTGCTCTACCCAAGGCTGGAGCTCTGGGGATTGTGACATTGTGTTAAAGATTCAAACAGGGTTGAAAATAAGTGTTTTAAACTTCACAAAACTAAAATTAGAATAGGCTACGATTGATAGCAGCTAAAAGTAATTGAGAAAGATTCGAACTAAATATCTAGGGATTAATTTATTTTAAAGCATGCTGTTTAAGGTCATGGACTTCTGCAGGTGAGATAATGACATGTTAAACTTTCTCAGTTCAAACTTATTTCAATCACTAATACACTTATTTAGTGCCTTCCATATGTCTGGCAGTGTGTTGAGTGCTGGATTCATAGGTGTGACAGGCAGGCCCTGTGTCCACCCTCACTTTGGGAATTACTGGCTCTGGCTGGGATGCTATGTGCCAAGTCATGAGTCGTAGAGGCATGGGAATGCATCGGGGGCCTGTGACAGCAAGGCCAGCTCAGAGAGGGTGCAGGAGCGGAGGCCTCTCCTTTCTTCTCCCAGATATGTGATGGAGGCCCTTCTACCACTGCCCTGGGTCTGTCCATCCCACTAACCCTTAATTGAGATCTGCGGATCACATCCCCCAACACTAGGGCCTGTACTCTCCTGAGAGGGCCTGAGAGTGTTCTGAGACTTCGTGTACCTGCTCTCCTTTGGAAATTGCTGGTCTCAAAAGACTCCCTGAACACGGTTGCTGTTTGACCTCAATCAACTTGAATGACCTTCCTGTGTGATCCAGATGCCCCCCTGCCCCTTTGACAGCTTTCTGTGCCCTCAGGGACTCCCCTCCACCACTTCCCCCACCCTCAGTCCCACTGCTATCTTGGACAATGTAAAACCTCTGGCTACTTTTGAAATTGACCCTGATATGAACTGCAAGGCTCGGTGAATGCAGCGTTCACCCTGACATGAATCTTAGGGCCTGTTTTCACATTGAGTGTCCTTTGAGGACACAGGACAGTGCCTGTTTGCTGCGGATACCCATCACTCCATGCGTTCTTCCCCTCACTTCCTTGTAGGGATTTAAACATGCCCTCTGCCAGCTGGTGCCAGAGCCACTAGTATTTCTAAAATGATAATGAAGCTCCCAGGCTAACCCACAAAGGCCTTATTAGAGCAAAACTAAACTGTTAGAATCTTGCATAAGATCCTTTCCCTCCTGCTCTGTGTCTCACTCTTCCTTCCCCCCCAGTATTCCTGGAGTCCTATTCCTCAGTCCTCACTGTTTCTCTCTTCTCTCCACAGTGCATGGTCAAGGGAAACTTCGAGCCCTCATTTAATTCCAGTTATCCCAGATGACCTCAGCAAGAGCCCAGTGACTGGCTCTACACATAATGTTGGGGGAGGTGGAAGGTGGGGAGAAGCATATAATTTCAGTAGTGCACGAAACTATTTGACATCTGTGAGCTTCGAGGACACCCACATGATGCCATAAACATGTGGTCTGTAGATTTATCTACTCTCCACCTCTCTACTGGTCACGTCTTTTGAGTGCTGAAAGGGGCGGGGAGAGGGCACAGGAAGGTGGTCATAATCTCCAGGGCTTCCCCACAAATCACCTCCATTCCCATAACCCCTGACCCAGGAGCATTAAGTAAACATCTCCCAGCTGCCCCCATGGGATCTCCACCCACCTGAGTCCTGGCAAGTGTGTTCGCTTTGCGAGCCACGCCCTGGGCTGCATAGCACAGCCGCAGACTCTGTCTCTTCAGCCTGGCTCTCATGGCCACGGGCACCGACCACTATGCAAAGTATGTTTTTAAGAAAGGGTCCAATTTATATTTAATCCCCTGCCTGATGATGAGGCAGCAAGTGTAACTAAAATCTAGAGAACTGGGGTCACACTGCCAGTGAGCATTCTCCCCAGGGAGCTCTTCTGAGGGTGTGAGCAAAGCCCTGGGAGCCCAAAGTGGTGCCAGGCACTGCCACCCCTGTGTAGGAGATCGCGGGACCCCCACCAGCCTCTCCTAGCATTCATGGCTGAGAGTGTGAGGGTGCATGCTCCTCTTTTTGGGCATCTCAAGAACCTCAATGACTGCCATTCACTGAACCAGGGAGTGATAGTCATTTTTTTAATATCTATTATCACTAATTCTCAGGAAGGTAGATTAGTGCACCGCAGTGGTTCTCAAAGTGTGATTCCTGGACCAGCAGTATCAGCACCACCAGCAACTCGTGAGATGTGCAAGTTCTCAGGTTCTACACCGCACCTGCTGAATTAGAAACCTAAAGGTGGGGCCTGTGGTCTGTCCTAACAATCCCTCTTTGGGATTCCAGTGCATGCTCACGCTTGAGAGAAGCCAGAGGTTAGGAGCAGGGAGTCAGATTTCCTCAGTCACAATCCTGACTGTATCATGTGTGTCTCTCAGTTTCCTCATCCAAAAATTGGGAACAATAGATTACCTGCTACCACTTCACAACATTACAGTGAGGAAGAGAGTTCATGCCTGCACAGCACTTAGGAAAGTGCCTGACAGAGAGAACCTTCTCAGGAATGTTACTCTTCATCCAAGGTATGTATTATTTTCATATTAAACAAATGAGGAAACTGAGGCTCAGAGACGTTCGTGACTGGCCCAGTGCTGCAGAGGTAACATGTGAGGTCTTGCTCACTAGCGACACACCTCATTCCCCTTCACGTTTCACATGCTCTTGTGGTCCTTCTGGGGTTTGGGGTGGGGTGGCTCGTGAGGGCATTGTGGGCTGGGGTGTTGTGCACTTGGGCAGCCCCACGGAGGACTGTGCCTTGAGGCTGCCTGCCCTGGCTCTGCTGACCCCTTGTGCTTTCTCTCGTGCACTTTGGGTTCTCTCTCTCTCTCTCTCTTTTTGGGGCCTTATGACAAAACCAAATCAAAGGGCTTGACAGGACCTTCAGCTGCTTTGTCCACAGACAGAGGTGGGCTGTCATTGGTGGAAGCACAGTAAGGATTTCGGGTTAAAGATTCTGCCTGAGGAATTTGGTGACAAATTAAAGTTCATTCCTGTGGAAAATTGAAAGCAGATTAGGCGAATTGCCTAGGCTTGTAAGACACTTCATGGATTGAGGTCTTTGGGGTAATTAGTAAATTGTGCATGGAATTGGTAAGCAATTAATAAAGAAAAGTTTTCTCTTCTACTGCCTGGCTGGATTGAAGTCCTTTGCAGACATGTGTGAACCTACTGAAAGGAGTCCTGTCCATCCACTCATGTCCTCAAGGGGTTAAGCACACGAGCTTTAAGATGTGCTCCCCTGAATTGGAGCTGCACCCCTCGGCCTATGAGCTTCTTCGAAGGAGCTTTCTGCTACAGTGAATCTTGGCCAGTGACTTCAGAAGGTGAGAATCTCCTCAAATCAGAGTTACTGAGGACTACAGGAAAAGGCCGATATCACCTTAAATATGTATTAACTGAGCTTCTTGGAAACCATAGCTCTTTTTATTGCCTGGTATCCTTCCACCCCCAACCGCACCTTTGTAGATACACCATAAGCAAGCCATCTAAATTTTACAAAATTGGTCTGGATGTGAACTTCTCAAATGCAGTGTGTAAACTAAAGCCAGGGCTAATCATGTATTCTGGTGGTTGTTTATGTTTATTTGCCAGTGACTTCTTATGCCTCATATTTGAATCTTCGGAGCCTCATATTTATTCAGTTTTTCCTTTGGGTCACATCCGTGCCAGTGAGTCTAACATATTTTGCTTCTTGGGAGCCATGGGGTCAGGGATGTATTCCCTCCCTCCTCCATTAGGGGAAAGAAAGGACGGTTGTTAAGGATTCTCCCAAAACTTGGGGACAACCCGCTGGAGTACAGGGACACACATTCTGATGCCATTCTATGTAAACCCAGACATGCTTCTGCTCATTTTAATTAGACAGATAAAATTAGCAAGGAGATTAAGGTAAAAGGAGAAATTAAAAATATTTAAATGTTAGGTGGAATTTACAAAAGTGAATTGAACAATGAGGTACAATAAGGAATGTAAAGAGAAACACAGACACATTTGAAACATTCCTTGGATGCCACATGGCTTAAGCCAGTCCGCAGGTAAGGCAAGAATTCTCCCTTGCCACCTCTTGAATTGCAGATTCCAGGGATGTGGAAGAACATTCTCCAGAAACATTTTCCTTCTCCTTTTCTTCAGATGTTATCCAGAATAACTGATCAGTCAGTATCATTCCAGAATGGCTCACACTGCACCCAATTCAAACCACTCACCTGTTTCCTGTCTGAATTTGCTAACTCTTGAGAGTTTTTCTTTCCCCTTTCATTTTATTTTTCTCCCTTTCCTCTCTTCCCATTGAGCCAACAGGCCAACTGGGCCAACCAGAAAGCCAAACCAATACCACATTCCTTCCCCTTTGGATTTCCCAGGGACAAAAACTTCCCAGTTCTTTCTTGTTTGCATCTGTTATGAACAAGCACAGTCATTTTATAACGCAGACATACATATGCGTGCTCTTGCACACGGAAACAGGTTTTTCTTTTTTTTTTTTCCCCAATTTGTGGTTTCTTTTTCCTTTTTGCAGAAAATGCAAACAAAAGAAAAACAAGGTTTTTTCAATTGAAGGTACATCTCTTCTTCAATATGAAGACATTAATTGAATTGGTTGGATCCCCATGCAGTGGTCAGCAAAGTCCTTTGGCAACTGACAGAACAACATCTGGAGACTCAGGAGCTGGGTTTTGTTTGAAGAAACTTCCCTACAGGAGTCATGAGCAAAGGGAAATGGGTGTAGGAGAAGGGAGGGGCTCTCGGGGAGGAGTACAAAAAGAGAAAAGAAAAGAATGTCATTGGTGAGGAAGAAAATGGAGCACTACTTCTGTTTCTTCCCGCCACCTCCTTCCCTTTCTTCCTGTGGATGGATGACTCCAGCCCACTGAGGGTGGGAGCTCAGTTTACTCTTGCTCCCCTGATGCATATTGTCTTTCTTCACTTCTGTTGAACATCACCTTTTTATATTTTTATTATGATATATTTGGTCTCCCACGACATCTTAGACATGCTTCCGTCACTGAGAAACGGAGGTTGCCTATTAGCAACAGGTCCGGTTGATTCTTCACTGATGAAAATGCATTCCTCAGCCAAGAAGCCAATCTCTCCAGCACATTCCACGGTGGTCAACCTCTGGTTCCGCCTTGACCCTGGTCCTTTTTCTTCTTCTCGTCCCCCAAGAAAATGAGAGTTCTCATGCCATTGCCGTTGGTGACTGACTCATCTGGACTCTCATAGAATGAATACTGTTCAGGATCTTCTTCTGATGCCCTGCCAAGGTGATCCCTATTCTCAGGAGGTCTCTAGGAAGGAAGAAGATACAAAAGAAGTCCTTTAGTGTTAGGGAAGCTTTCCACAGATCAAAACTCACCACCAAAGCCATGCTCCTGATAACAGTTGGGTAGACAAATGAAAGTGTTTAAAGTCCAACTAGCCTAAGTTTACCCAAGTTTCTGGCAAACTCTCAATTAGATATTTTCTTGCTCAATCTCACTTTCTCCATACAATGGCTCTCTTCTCTGATGTTCCTCCAGCTTAGACAGTCCTGGCAGTGCTGTGCCTTGTTCTGGGGATGTGTTCCTCTCTTACAAGCTCTAGAGCAGCCCTTTCATTGTGTTCATGATACTCCAGTGGACTGGAATTTTCCTCTGCAAGGAAAATTTCCAAGTGCATACTCCATGGGGCTTCAGTTATTCTGTGGAGCTTTCTGCCTAAATTAGTGATCACCCACTGAGATTGAAAAGATGTGGGGCTTGCCTGGTCTTCTGATGTTTTCCCCTGAGTTTTCATTTTCTGCCTCTGTTTGAATTTTAATGTCATGTATTTTTAAGAAGGGTGATCTCAAAATAACTTTAATATATCTGTCCAAGCAGGAATCTAAGGAATATGTCTGGGATAGGAGTTTGAATTGGATTGATCTTTGAGTTGTGAGGATTAATATGAACAAGTTAATGGCTCGTATCCGACCTTAGGAGACCCATGCATCTTCTCTTAGCTAATAATAGCAATATATAACAGCACTTGAGTGCATTCCATGTGCCATATACTATCTCACTTAAACCTACATGAAAGAATTTCATAAAAATTGACAAATCACTGCAAAGTCAATGATGATAATAATTTAATAGCAACCATTTCTTACGTGCATCCTTGGTAGGTGATGGGCCAAGCACTTTGTATGTGCTATTCCATTTATCTCCCACCACAAACCAATGAGACGGGCACTATTATTATCTGCACATTTATAGCAAAGCAAGTATGGCTCAGAGAAGTTAAGTAACATGTTGAAGATCACATGACAGTAAGCAGTGTGGAGCTGGGGTCAAATACAAGACCGCCTGGCTCTTAGCACTCCTGCAGGACTGCTTTGAAGAAGTCTTCTAAAGTCCTGCCTACATTTCTCCCAAAGACCCCCTAGCACAGCTGATCACTTTGTACCCTGCACACCAGTCCCTGGTGGGCCCTGGGCTGGCTCTCTGTCCATAGTACCTTTGCTCTCCTGCTTTACCCCTTTAAGGCTGGTAGTCAGTCTCCCAGGGGCTACAGCTGGGGGTGAGACTGTCGAAGTGCCCAAGGTTTTTTAGCAAATACTTATGGGACCCATGTTTGAATCTTGTATTTATAAATTGTCCCGCAATCTATTTTATTAAGTTGCTTGTTTTCTTTTCCATCTTTTCTCTCTCAAGAAACAAACTGAATTTCTCCAATGGCAGGTAGGGCATGTTTCACTTTGAAGTAAATCCCTTAATTTTCAGTTTGACTTTCCTTTTAGTCTCCCCCTTATCTTTCTCCCGTGACCATTCCCAGACCAAGGGAATTTCTTCATATGGGGGGATCATGTGACAATGGCCCCCATATGCAAGCAGATTACAGTGGGAAAACAGGAATAGCCTGTCTTCACGAACGCCACTTCTATGCCTGAACCCAATCTCTCCAGTTATCTGGGGTCATCCATTTTAGCTGTGAAAGATGGGGAAGCTGGTTTTCCACTGGTGAGTGCATCTTTCTATTTATTTACTTATTTAATTTAGGCTATCTGTTTGAAAATCATTCCTAATGGTTATCTTCTTTAGGCATCATTAGGAAATGAACCTGAGTTTAAAGAATGTATTCTGATTTTCAGTGGATTTAAGGCTAGATGCACATTCAAACCATCTCCCTGGATAAAGTGGAGGCTCTGTCATTTCTGAAAAGAATACACCTCTGGGACGTGCAGCTAGACTCCAGGAAGATTGACTGCAAAGCAGTCAGTGTATCAGGAAGCTGTCCCTTTGAGGCTCAACTGCTAGGAGTGGATACCGCCCCTCTTTCCTGGAACTCAGCAACTGGCCTGCCCCAGGAGGGAATCCCAGCACCTAGAACTGTGTCTGACATATGATAGGTGATCAATAAGTGTTTGTCAACTGCCTGATGGACTGAGGGATCCTCCACCATGGGAAATGTGTGTTATAGGCCAGTACACATTGTAGCCTAGGCAGCCCATGTGGTACCCTCCAGGATGTGTGTGTGTGTGTGTGTGTGTGTGCGCGCGCGCGCACGCGCACGCACGTGTGTGTTGGCAGAGGGTAGAGTTAATTTCTAGGTAGGATTATCTGAGTTTCTGTGAGTGACCCTTGCCAACTTTAATCCAGTGGTTCCTAAACTTTGTGGCACATTAGAATCACCTGGGGAGCTTTTAAAAATTCTGATGCCCAGGTCTCACCACAACTATTCAGAAGGTGTGGGAGTGAGAACCAGGCATCAGCATTCTTAAAGATCCCCTGGTGATTCCACCGTGCAGCAAAGCATGGGAACCGCTGAGGCCCTGCGTGGACGGGTAGAAGGATATTGAACTGGCAGCAAGAATCGCAGGCTAGTTCCCCGCCTTTGCCTCTGGCGAGCACCAATTTCACATAATTTTAGAATCTGCTGAATGGAAGGGGTGGAACTAGATAAATATTTCCCAAACTACAGTTCCACAAAATCCTGCCCCTCAAAAATATGGTTCCACGGTATTTAATAATTTTAAGTACATTTCTCTATTTCAGGATTTGTCATGGCCTTTATAATGCTAATATGAGCAGTGAATCTCCAAGAGGGTGATAAAATGTACAGTATTTCCCAAATTTATTTGACCATGGGACCTTTTTTCCAAGGAGAACCTATTAACATTTCCCACAACTGGTGCTACTCAGAACATTCTTGGAGAAATGATGGACTGCATGGATATTTAAGACTCCTTCTGGCTCTCATCTTATTTGAATAATTGTATTTTGTGTATTCCTCCAAACTCCTGTGGGAGCAGCAGACTGGTAAATAATTTGAGGGGGATGGAAATGTATGCTTATTGACAAGTGCTATCTAAGTACGAGGACAAGCTCCCCACACATCGGAGATTGTTGCTGAATCAGTGCAATGCTTTTCCTGCTATGTTATTTAAAGTGCTGGCTGGCTGTGTTCTTTCCATCTGGATGCTCTCTTTGATGGGTTGAGTTTAAAAACTTAAATGAGGGAGAGGCTCTCGGTGATTAGGCAAATGACATATGTCTGTGACTTTGAAGAACTCTCATGTGTGGCCCAGAATAGATCTCTGCCTCCCCACCCCTCCCTCACATCCCCCTTTGTCTTTCCAAGGCACCCTCCCCCCACTAGGCTTGGTTCTATACAGAGGAGGGGCTCTGAAGATGAGGCCAGAAATAGGACTCACAGCATCTGCAGTGGCGGGAAAGGAACCCTGACCCCTACCTGCAGGCTGGACGGAGGGGATTCACATCACTTACTCTGATGTCATCTGGGTGACGAGCTGGAGGGAGGTGAAGCCAGCGGTCAGGAAGCTGTCCCTGTACTGAACCATTTTGATGGCACTGAGCCAGTCGTCCACGGTGGTAAAGGCCGTGAAGTCGGGGATGGAGCGGTCGAGCAGAGGCTGGGAAGGCCTGGAGAGACAGAGGGGAACAGGTGACTTCACAGCTGCAGAGACACATGGACAGAGCCCCTCTTTGGCTTCACGGAGACTTCACTGATGACAGCATCCCTCACAGTTTGAGGATCATGGTGGAGCCCCAGGCTAACCTTTCCTTCTTTACACAATCCTAAATTGGCATGATTTCTAAAGCCAGAAGGCCAGTCCCTGACCTCTGGGCATTGTCACAGGTCAGACAACCCAGACAGGCAGACTGATACAGGATTCGGTCTTCAGGGAAGGTGAGGCTCCCAACTCCTTTGTAAACTGAAATCTGAGAGCCTCACCATCCAAAGATACAGTGCTTTAAAAAATATGGACAGTTTACCACAACCTCCCCCAATCTGCTGGGAACATTTTGTTTTCCTGGTTTCATCCTCAGCTACCTGAAAAAAATGGAGCAATGGTGGCAGTGACCTTCTCTGGCACATTCTGAAAGCAGACTCCCAGGTACTCAACCAGAAATCAGGGTGCATCTTGACATTTCCCTCATCTTCAATACCCATATCCAGTCCCTCACCAAGTCATAAACATTTTGCCTCCTACATCTCTCAGACTCACCTACTTTTTTCGACAACCATTACCTTTATTTAAGACACTGTCTTCTCTATCATGATTGTTGCAATATTCTCCAACCTGTTTTTCTTCATGCATGCTTGTTCCATCAACATAAAGTTCACACTGTAGCCAGATGCTCTTTTTAAAGATGCAGACATGACCATGGTCATAGGCTGCTAGTTATGCCCCTGACCACAAGACCACCCACATCCAGGGATCACCCTGTTTCACCAGACTCACACGGCGGTGATGGTTGCCACAGTCTTGAGACTTGCCGGGTTTCGGATCATCTTGTCCAGGGTGTTGACAATCTCCGCAAAGCGGGGCCTGCTGTTTCGGTCCTTCTGCCAACAGTCCAGCATGAGCTGGTGTAGAGCAGCTGGACAGTCCATGGGTGGAGGCAGCCGGTAGTCCTGCTCAATAGCATTGATGACCTGCAGTGACACACAAGGAAAAGTTGCAACTGGGTGATGGATGAGCCACCAGCTAGTTATTTGTAAATTAATCACCAAGAATGGAGCCTCCCTGGCTTAGGCTGGCTCAGGTGCCCTTGTTCTGTGCTCAAACACCTCCCAGCATAATGGATTTTTTGTGCACTTGGCTGATCCCCCTAGACTGGGGGCTCCTAGAAAGCAGGGACCACATCTTATTGCTCTTGTGTGTCTCCAGGGCCCAACACACACTAGGTCTCTGTACACGTTTGTTGAAGAATGAGCTGGCGAACCGCTTGAGTATCTCCTCTCTTTGGAAGGCAAAGGGCCCAATTCTGCCTTACTGGAAGCTGGTGGCACCAGGGTGATGAAACAGTGACACATGGGAAACCCAGTGAATCCACTATTTATAAAAGACATCCCCAAGCTTGTGGTGGCCTCATTCTTTCATTCCTAAGGGAAGTGAAAGAAGGAAAGGCGTCAGCACTGACAGAGCACCCACTCCATGCCAGAGACCCTCTAGGTGTCTTCTAGGAATTATTTGCTTTAATCCTCATGAGGCAGCAACATGAATGGGATCGAAGATCATCTGATTACATGAACTGGCTCCGTACGAAGACAACAGTCAAAAACGACAAGGTGGTCCAAAATGAATCTCTCCAATCAAGTTTTGGTAATTTTTAAAAATTCTAGGGGATAATTTCATAAGGATTTCAGGAGCTTTAAGAACCTTGTTTTTCAGATTTTTGTGTTTTTGTCCTGTACTTCTTAATTTCTAATTCATTTTAATCATTTTAATCTAATTTTAATTTGCTCTGACCTTCTTTACATCGGAAAAAATAATTATAAATGACCCAAGTGCTAAACATATGAATTTACTATGATGCACCCATAATACAATGGAAGGCCTGAAATACAACTGCAGACCTTAAAGTGATATGCAAAAATGTATCTGTTGAAATGGATATACATTATGATATTAGACAAAACAACAAGCTGCATAACTGCTGGTGTGGTATAATATTGCTTTTGTAAAAAACAAAATAAAATCCAACAATTATACACACGTATAGGAAAGACCTTGCAAGGATATACAGCATGGAGTTAATGGTGGTTGCCTCTGGAGAGGTAGAAACTTGAATGTTCTTTTTGCTTGTTTGTGTTTTTTATTTCCTATAATAATCATGCATTGATTTTATATTTAAATAAATAGTTAAAACATCTTAAACAACAAAGGAAATAATTTGGAGATTAGGGATTTTCTGGTGTTTTTGCTTCTACTTTAAAAACTCAGATTCATTTCAACTGATTAATTTTTTATTCATAAATTGGTCAAAAAGTGAACATTTTGAATTAGTTTACATTTTTGAAATTACTATGTACAGTATGTGGGACGTGAGATGGGGCGTGAGATAATGTAATAACCTGAAATCATTAGAGACAATCAAGGTACATTGTCTCTTCCCTTCAGTATGATGAAAAACAAGCATACAAACACAATATTATCACTGTATTAAAAAAATCCAGTGATGGGGAACATTCACTTTTGAACAGTGTGTAGCACTGACAAGTTTTCCTCCAAACTGTTGTCAATCAAATTCCCTGCTCCTCTCCGAGGAGGGCATTTTAACCCTATTTTCCCCATGAGAAAAGGGAGGCAAAAGCCGTGAATGAACTTGCCCAAGGGCACACAGCTAGCAGACGATAGGCTGGGAATAAGTCACAGGAGTGCTTGATTTTAAGTTTTGAATATCTCAAAAGCGACATATACTAGGCCTCCATGGGACTACCCTGATCATCTCAGCCTAGAGAACAGCACCTGGAGCTGTTTGAGGTCTTCAAGGCATGAAACAGGGACATGGAGCAGAACTAAGTAATCCATGAGAGTGAGCAGCCAGGCATCATTCCCATCGGCCTGGTGCATAAACCTGTGCCCTTTTCAAGCTCCTTCCAGGCAACCAGACTGAGGGTCCCAGTCACAGAGTCTCCACTAATTGTGGGGACAAGTGGGATTACGTCACTGAATGGTCCCATGGAATGGTCCTTTCTGGGTTGCCTAAGGGCAGGCTAGGTGGGGCCAGCAAGAAGGGCTAGTATTCAAATTCAACTTCTCATGGGGTAGGGGACCCTGAAATCTTCTAGTGCAAGTAAACAGTGTTATTAATGTACCCCCAAACTGATGTCGCCTCTGCCCAAATTGTTTGATGCTAGAGCCCCAAAATACTAATTTTGCCTGTGCACAAGGCAAGAACTCTCCTACCTGCCCTAGAACAGGAAAGAGATTTAGCAAATGCCACAATCCCATTTCTCACGTTTCAGGATAGAGTGTAGCTATAGGAACCCCCTCCCACATTTATGTTTACAAAACGGAACTTTCCTCCATTTATTGCTTCTTCTAGATAATTTTGTTGCTATTACTCAAGCTGATACTCTGGGAGCATTGATGCTTCTTGCACACAGGAAAAAAAAAACAGCTACACCCTCCACACCAAAGAAAAAAATACTGAGGTCATTAATTGGTAGATGGGTAGCGTTTACCTACATAAATCTCTGATTGAAGTGCTCTGCCTTTGGAGATTTGTATTCTCTTCTTAAAGATCTGGGTGTTTTCTAAATTTCCTGAGTACACATAACTTATAGTCAAATTAAAACATCATTATATACAAAAAATTTTTTTTGGTTCTCTCATGGGACTTTGAGATCATTCTCTGTCATACCTGCCTCACTAGTAGGTATGGAGAAACACCTTCAATATGGCCATTTGATGGCTCTAAACACCAGTGACCAGGTTTGAACTGTATGGAAAGACATGGCCTAAGGTTGGGGGCATAGCATGTCCTACTGAGCAGAGTTGAAAACTGGAGTAAATTCTGGGCCTCTTTCCTTGGTCCATAACAGGATGAGTTAAATGAATGTTGACAAGATTAGAGATTAGAAGGAGATAAGATGACGTTTCCACAGAGAAGTAAGAGTGAAGATGTGTGGATGAGAGAACCAGTCTAGGCAACTCTTTCCCTGAGCTCACTGCTGTCTCACTTTGAATGGTCTGCAGCAGCTCTTTTGGCCATCCTGAAGGCCAGTATAAGTGAACATGCTGGGGCCTAACTAAAGTGTCAGGGACGAGGTGGGGTGAGGGGTGGCCTTTGTTCATCTGTATCCAGAGATGGTAGGTATGGGGGTTGGGTGGGGATCAGACACAGGTGGTCTAACCCCAGATGCTCTTGGGCAACAGAGGAAGTGACTGGGGCTCCTCTGGGAAGTGAGCAGGGCCCCTCCCCTCACCCTCGCATCCTCAGTGGGACCTCCTGGTTGGCCCCAGACACGGATTTCCCATTAGTGAGCTGGACTGTGGGTGGTGCCTCCTCGACCTTCCACTGAGGAGAGTGAAGTGAAGGAGCTCAGAGCAGTGGAGGAACCAGGGCAGAGCGGGTTAAGTTGAGCTCTGATGTTTCAATAAAACTGCAGCTCCTCTCCACAGACACTGCCACTCTCATTATCTCTGTCAATCACATCCAAGCAGCAGAACTTCCAAGTTGCTCTCTCTGGCTGACAAACTCTCTATTCATGTTCAAAGACTTTCCTGGGCTCTGGAAGCCTAATTACCAGCACTCCGACTTGCCTCTGCAATTCTCTTCCTTAAAGCCTTTCAATTGTCATCTGTAACATCCTTTACCGCCACCTTCTCGGTGGTTTCTGATGAGTGAAGCTGCAGCCCAGCAGCTGGGAGCCCCTCCTGGCTCTTTTCCAGGCCAGGTTGTAAGAAGATTTCTGAATGGGCATGAAGTCACATCCTGCCTCCCATAGGGAGCAGAAGTGCAGTAGGGGCTTTATTTTGGAGAAATACAGTAAAATCAGAACAAACTGCTACTTTACAGATGTTCTTATTCCCTCTGAGACCCATCTCAAATGTCAACTATCTGGGAAGCCTTCCTTCCCCTTCCTCACTCAAATGTTCCCAAAGCCCCATATATATACGCCACAGGACTATAAACCCCTCAAGAGCAGAACTAGGAAGCACGATGCTGAGTCACAATTAGCATACCATGACTGTGTGTTGCATGAATAATTTGGGGATTCTGGAAGTCTAATATCAGAAATTCTATAATATTTGTTTTCAGCATAGGTAAATGCACTGACAGAAAATACCGTCAATGTTAAAGCTTGCCTGCCAGTTTCGTAATCCATTCTCTGTGAGCTGAATTGTTCTTAATCGGATTAAGGTCTTTAGTGAGAAAAGATGGATCTGCTTTTTCTAGCTATCATTTCTTACTCGTCTAGCAGACAGTATGGACAGAACCAGGGTGCTGCTGGTTTCCTGAAAGTACCCTCTGTGCCAACTCGAACACCTACTGCTTTGACAGGCCATAGGAGCAGAGGCAAGGTGTGGCTGCCCAGATAATAGACACTATTTATGGTTGTCACTGGGACCTGGCTAAAGATGCAGCCATTTCACCCACTCCAGGCTGGAGCCACTCTGCTCATGGCAGCGGGGAATACTGTCACAGAAGTGCCCCAGCTTCTCTTGCACAATCTCACTGGGAAATTGCCACCATTCTCAATCTTCTGACCAACTGCCACGGTGATAAACCTCTGGCTGGATAGGGGGCTTATGGATTTCACAAGCTTATGAGTGCCTCAGGGTCCACCCAAGCATGGAGTTGTTTACAGTGTGGCTGTTTGTGCAGTGGATGACGATCTGGACTGGGGAAAGCCCCTCCTCTTCGAGCCTGTGAGTTGGGAAAAATGAGAACTGCCCCCCAAAGTGATGGGAAGAACAAGTGGAGAACACATGTATGCAAGCTTTGCAAGCTGAAATCCTCTCAGCTCCAAGGGGAGGGTATGTATTCAAAACACAAAAAGAGGAGTGGTCCCTGGAGAATGGCCTAGAGTCAAAGGCAGTGTTAACATCCAGGCAGGGTTTTCCACTGGAGCCTTATCGAATTAATCATCCTAAAAAGGCTTCCCCAACCTCTCATAATTATGGAGCAGAGATGCCCATTTGGAACACTGCCAAAAGGCCTCTACTTAAAGCATCTCAGGTAACCCTTCCCTTTCCTTTCCCACCCGTGTTCCACGAGGACAGTCTGGAGGGGCTGACCCCCCACAGACAGGGCCCCACTCCTATGGCCCATCTGTAACTGACCAGCTTTGGGAAGTCTTCTCAGCTCCTCTTTTACTAATAGGTGACACAGGCTGTCAGAGGAGTGAATTTTCAGGGAAGAAGGGCTCTTTGCAATTCCCCTCCTTACAGCTGAGGACTGTAAGTCTCGAACGGAAACTGCAACTGCCTCGATGGAGCACAGCTGTCAGAGGCAGGGCAGGCTGGGAACAGAGCTCCTGGCCCTCAGACCAGTGCTCCTTCCCTTCTGTCATGCATGAGGAAGAAGAACACAGATCCCAGGCTCTGGGAAGCAGGGTAGAGTTTCCCGCTTAATTTTGAGCCTGACCTATTCATGATCCGTGGCCATTCAGAATGAGCCTGTTGTCTCTTGGGCTGGAGTCCGTGGCTTGGGCACCTCCACAGGCTTTGTGGTCACTGGGACTGTCATATCTCCTCCATGTTGGGCTCTTTGATTAGTTTAAATATCCATGCTGAGGGTGTCCCTCTATGCCCTACCCTGAACATCTCAAGTTCAGGTTTGAAGCCCTGAGCTGAAAACAGGAGGGCTTGGTATGCTACTTCTTATGTGACTCGTTGGAAGGGGGTTTGTGGCAACAACATGCTGCGGACACTCACATCTTGGTTGGACATATCCCAATAGGGTCTCTCTCCAAATGACATGACTTCCCACATGACAATCCCATAGCTCCAAACATCGCTGGCCGAAGTGAACTTGCGGTAGGCAATGGCCTCTGGAGCTGTCCATCTCACGGGGATCTTTCCGCCCTGGAAGGAGGAGAAACATGGTCAGCCCAACTATCAGGTTTCTGGTGAAGGCAGGCAAAAAAAAAAAAAAACTTGGTGTGCACAGCCCACTCCCATATCTTTCCATGTCTTGTGTGTTAGGACAGCCATGCCAGTCCCTGCACCAGGGAACCGTATGTTGCTGTGCCCACTTAGAGGAGCTCAAGGAGGTGAGCATGGCCCAGGCTGGTCTCACACCATACTGGGCACATCACATGTGCCCCGATTCACCGCATACGTGCTAATGTCGTGGGGAGGTGAGAGGAGAGTGTGTGAGGAGAGTGTGTAACTGTAGAGAACACACTAAAACTACATGAGATTGGCCACAAGAGATACAAGTTATGGTTGCCTTTGTTCCATGGCAATGCAAAAGCTACAACCTTTGGGTCCAGAGGAAACACAACAACACAAAAAAGAAAGAAGAGTGATGGAGCATACCTCCTGGAGGAGCCTCCCACTACAAGGTCATTTCCATTGTGATCCACCCCTAGGGGGGAACTCTGCAGCCTGCAGACAGCCCCGGCTGCAGCCGGGGTTTAATGGATCTAGTGCTGTGTCCTCTCTACATGCTGGCTGTCCTGCCTGTCCTTCAGTGGAGGTGAAGATACCAGAAGCTGGAGATCGCTTTTCTAAGGGGACTTAAGTTCTTCTTCTTGCCCTCCAACCCCACGCTGGAAGTTTCTAACATGGCTCTCTGCTTGGCCCTGCTTGTCTGCCAGACCTTGACCAGTTCCATTTATCTAGGGGATTGATAGCCATCCATTCGTTCATTCATCCTGTCAACAAATAAGCAATAACCACAGTCTTGTGCCAGGTCCTATTTGAGGAGCTGGTGTCCCAGAGATGAGCCACCTAGTGACCCTGCCCTCAAGCTGCACAGGATGGGGGTGGGGCAGAGCAGACAAGCAAACAGAAACTTAAAATGCATTGTTAAAAAAAGTTGAAGAGAGAGGAAAGTGAAGACCAGGGTGGGTACAGAGTGCCCTGAGAACCAGAGGAAACTCCTTATCATAGCGAGGGGTTGAGGGGTCGGGGAGGATGGCCAGGAGCAGTCAGGGAGGCAGTTTCCTGCGGTGATTGAGAACTCCTGGAGCCTTTGGCTGGGCGTGGGTGCCAGCACTGCCCCTTTCTACCTGTGTCATGGGGGCAAGGACCCTACCTCTCCATGCCTCAGCGTCTCATCAGCACAGTCAGGTGTTAACTATTATTTTCACTCAGCCCTAGAAAATGAGTAGAGGTTAACCAAGCAAGGGAGGAGGGGAGTGCCAGCAGAAAAGAGCACGTGCAAAGGCTGAGGGTAAGAGAGAGAATGGACCTGCAGCAGTCCATGATGGCTGAAGCACAAAATTCCTAAGGGGAGCAAAGAGAGGTGAGCGCGGAGCAGGAGGCAGGCGCGGTCTCTCCTGTCCGGCATTGATGCTGCTTATGGGTATTAAAGTGGAACACTCGCTGAGGCTGCCCTCCAATGCTCACCATTCTCCAGGGAAAATATGATCCTTATTTTCAATTCTTCATGCCAAATACCAGGGTTTTGCCCCCATAGTGCTTTCTCCAAGCCTGGACTCTCTCTACCCCACAGGACATGAAACCTGGGGCTGCTGGTGGCAGTGGTGGCACAGGGCAGGGCGGCTGCCCCCAACTCCTCTCCACATTTGCCTCATGCCTCCGCCAAAGGAGACTATTTTTATACTGACCATTCTTACAATCTGCTCAAATCACCAAAGCTACATGATGGACTTTAGCAAAAATACCTTAAAAATGTATAAATGGTTAATCTGAGCCAGAGAGAGGAAAAAAAGGAGCAAACTGCAAAGTATATTTTTATCTGGTTTCCTATCCGGGGCCTGGGAGGAATAAAGCCAACCTGGCCTGGACCTCCCGAGGCCCATATCCAGCTTTCTGCAAAGAAGACAGTCCTGATTTTCCCTGAGGATGATGGCAGGCTTTTGTGGTGGGAGATGTCTTCAGCTCAAATGCCAGCAACGTGACAAATGCCTGGAGGGCAGGCTCGGGCTGGCTGCAACAGGATGCTCTGTTCTCACCATCCTCCAGAACATGAAGGAATTTACTAGTTTTATCTACATGGTACCCATGGCTGGGAAGAGAGGTGGAAAATCCACCCAGTGAACCGGGAGCTATCATCGAACACCTGCGGGCCAGTGTCTGATAGCTCAGAGACCCATGTTGTGTGTCGACATTGGGGAGGGGGTTGTTGCCACACTCCGAGTCGCTCTGGGCTCCCCAAGAGGAGAGGGGTAGGTTTTTTTCCCTCAAAATACACAGGTTAAGTGAGGTGGGAGAGAGCAAGAGTTTAATTAGTATGATTCTGCGTGTGTGTGTGTGTGTGTGTGTGTGTGTGTGTGTATGTGAGAGAGAGAGAGAATATGAGATTCTGTGTGAGGGAGAAGTTATCAATATGTGTGAGACAGAACGAGAGACAGCGAAAACGTGGTAGCGTGGATCTGTGTATAAAAGAGAGTGAGGGCTTGCTGATCCTGTGTGTGTGTTTGTGTCGGAGAGCGGGGAGGGAGGTGAAGGTGTGGTTCTTCTGAATTTCAAAGAGGCATTTGATCTGGGAGTCTGGAAGTGTTCTCCTCTGCCAAGTCTGGAGCAGACTCCAGGGCTGTCAGTGACAGCTGTGGAGCTGCTCCCTCTTGCCTGGAAAGCGGCAGTGCCAGGCCCACGGCAAGTAGCCCCAGCCCTCCTGCCACCTTGTGCTGTTGGGCTTCACTGAACACGGAGCTTGGCCTGTCACTGCCACCCCTCCATCCCAGCAGGTGGCCAGGTCTCCAAGAAGAGCACTCCCCATCCCGTCCCGGACAGGCAGCTGACAGCTTGTCACGAATGGCTCCCCCACTCAGTGGAAGAGCAGGGGGACACTGACCTCACCTCCGAGGCAGAACAAAAGGAAATGCAAAGTCAGGGAAACACGAAGATGGGTGTTTCCTTTCCTGGGAATTTTAAACTTCCCTTCCATCTCTTCAAACATCACATTGTCAGTGCTGCCTTCTGATGCTCAGAGGTAATTACGGGATGATTACTTAACATATCTTCAATTATGTGAAAGGAAATCTATTAATTTAGAGGATGGTGACCAGCCCTATGGAGGGGAACAGAAGGAAAGGGAATCGGATGCTGCCATGGCAGGCAGAGTTTCTGCTGGCCAGGGAGGTCCCGCTGCTGGACAAGGAGGGCCACAGCCAACGCATCCATGTGACTGTGAAGTGCTGTAAGTGTCCCTGGCTCCCCAGCGCAGGCATGAGGAAGGGGCACAGAAAACTGCTTGATCTGCTGGGTGGTGGGGAACATGCAGGAACAATTCTCAGGGTGGTAAAGAAGGGCTGGGGCTCACTGGGAAGGAACCTGCATCCATGTGGACACAGAAGGGCTGACACTGGGCTTGAGGAGAACACTGTCCCTGGCATGGGTTTCTGCAATGCACCAGATGCCTTGCCTCCCCCAGGGATGCTGAGGGCAAGGTCTGCATTCTGCAGGGACAGCATTTGTTCAGAGCTGCCACGGGGGTCACTGTTGGGGCATGGGGGAGAGGGAAGAGGAGAGGAGGAAGAGACACCTCACCATCACCAGGGCTATGAGTTCTTTATAAGACTTCACAGATGGACCTTCCACATGGACCTTCCACACAGAGCTTTGCATGGAATGGTTGTGCTGCCAGGAACTTCTTCAAACATTTGAAAACCACTGCTTCAGATAATTATGTCTTAACTCAGACTTAAGACAAACTTGAGAGAGAGGGAGAGAGAAAGAGAGAGAGAGAGAAAGAAAGTTTGTGTGTGTGTGTGTGTGTGTAATCCGATGAACTAAGAGAAGATCTCCGACAGTGGATAAATCCTAACCCAGCCATCTTCAGGTCACCTCTGACCCATACTCACACCTGCCAGCAGATCTCAGCATGGGGACTTCAGTCCCTCAGCCTCAGCTTGTCTGCAACAAACATCTCTGTGGCACCCATTGTGTACTCAGTACATGGCAATGATGAGACTCAGCCCTGCCCTAGAGGGGCAGTGGACCTTCCTGATGCCACCCAGCCAGCTCACTGTCTTGCCGCAGTGAGATTAGGCAGGCAGAGCACAGAGCTTTGGTTCTAGAGCCCACCCTAATGTGATGGTTTCCAGGCCGAGGTCTGATTACTTATCCTGGAGGAGCCGAGAGAGTAGTGCCTCTGCACCTGGGCACTGCTACAGTACTTTTCTCCACCATCTTGTGTGAGATTAAGTCTTGGTGGGATTATGCCAGGAATTTAGACACTCATGAATATTGTGTATGGTGATCATGCACTTGTTCACCAAATACTGGACTTGTGGTACATGGTAGAGTCCCCTTGAAGTTTGGAAGTGACAGGTTTTTGACTGAAAGTATCATGCAATTGCTCTGGCTTTCATAATGCCCACTACTCCAAAAGGCATATAACATATAAAATATATTGGGGTTGTAAAAATCCAACATGATAGTTATGTAATCCACACAGTATATTATTGTTACCATTAAACAAGAACTTATTGATTGTTGTGTGCTGAATTGTGTCCTCCAAAATGATATGTTGAAGTCCTAACCTGTCATACCTATGAATGTATCAAGTTTAAGATGAAATGATACCAGATTAGGATGCCCTAAAAATAATGCCGGTGTCTTTCCTTATGAAGAGTCCATGTGAAGATACGAGGCGCACAGGGAGAACGCCGTGCGAAGACGGAGGCTAAGACTGGAGTACTGCATCTACGAGCCAAGTATGTCAACGACTGCTGGCAACTAGGAGGGGGGCATAGAACAGATCCTCCTCTAGAATCTTTGGAGGGAGGATGACCTTCCAACACCTTTATCTCCAGAACTGTGAGAGAATACATTTTTGTCATTTAAAGCCACCCAGTTTGTGGTACTTTGTCATAGCAGCCACAGGAAACTAACACATCTAGAATACACAATTTTATCAGATACTAGTTTAAAAATACTGTTACGTTCCTGGCAGCAAAGCCATGAAGGGCTACTATTAGGGAGCAGTGGGATTTTGGAGGGAACGGTGTACTTCCTCCACTATTTTATATTGTAGCTCCTCAATTAATCGTAGGGCCCCTCTAATATTTCTTCAGTGCTGCTGATCAGACCTGAGCCACAATCCACACCTTGGAGGACTGTCATGTGCCAGCATGCCCGAGGGAGAATTCCATCCTCATCTACTAGCAGTGTCCCCAGACTCAGGTGGCCATTCCCGGCCTAGGTAGCCACATTGTAAGTGCACGAAACTAGCAGAAGGCAAGGCCAATACCCCTCCTCTCTGCATACCCAGAAGGCCTAGCCCAGTGGTTCCCAAAGTTGGCCGTCCATTGGAATCATATGGGGGAGAAATATTTTTTAATGCCATGGGCATTCTAATGTATTTAGAATTTCTGGGAATTGTGCCCAAGTACTGGTAGGTTCTAACATGCTTCAGGTGATTCTAATGTGCAAACACTAGTAAAAGCAGTGGTTCTCAAATTTGAGTGTGCATCAGAATCTTCAGGAGGCCTTATAAAACTGGTCTCAACGCGCACTTTTAAATTTACTAGCTCTGAGATGGGGTCTGAGAATTTGCCTAACAGATTCCCAGAATGGTTTTCACACTTTGAGAACCACTGCCATAGATCAAGCCAGCATAAGTCATGGATTGCATTAGGTTCCATCTTGAAGTCCAACTCTAACCATTGTTAGTGGCTGAGTTGAGAAGGATTCTGAGGCTTCATCTGGGCTCAGCGAAGGGCTGTGACTGATTACTACACAATAGAATCACCCAAAGCTTGTTAAAACCTACCAGTGTTTGGGCACCACTCTCAGAGATTCTAAATAAATTAGAATACACTGGGAAATTGAAAAAACAAACTTCCCCCAAGTGTCTCCAATGGGCAGCCAGCCTTGGGGACTTCTGGGCTAGGCCTCCTGTTGTGCAGAGAAGAGGAGTATTGGCCTCAGTGAACAGTGTCTGCCCTGGGTGAGGGACACCCACTTGTATCTATGGCAAGTATTGGCCAATACTGCACTAAACCTCAAAAGATCCTAAAATGATGCAAAAGCACTAATGTTTCTGTCAAATGTATCTGTGGCCCAAAGGAAATGGAGAATTAATTGAGATGCAGTTTGCATTGTCTATCTAGAGTCACTGTGGAGTTGGCAGGTTGGACACACCCCTTGGAGCAGTGACCATCCTGACTATGTGGTTGACCAGCCTGGGCGAGGCATCTGCCTGTGCTAGGGGCTCTGTGCAGCCCTCTGTGGACAAGTTCAGACACAGATGGCCCTGCCCTCAGGGGGCATCCATGTGACACACCCCCTCCTGTTCCATAGCCCCTGCCCGCTGCCCTGGTCTAAAGTGGGCTCTAAGTGTCTAAGCGTTAAATTAGAAAGGTATTTTACAATGAGTGTCTTGACCTAAAGCACTCTGAAAATACTCTGACCCATTTTCCTCAACCTAATCAATAAAGTCATTTTTTTCTCCAGATAAGAACCGTATCAGTCAAAAAGGAAAAAAAGTTTCTGCCTAAAAGGTTACCCTTCTCTGAGTGTTACCAGCTTCTAACAACCAGTGGAAATGGTTTCTGGCTGCTGAATTGCAACTAAGTCTATATAATAAAGAGGCTGTTCCCAGTTCCCCAGGACGCCAGGAATTTGCATGAAAACAGTCTCTCATCTTCTAAAAGAGTTCATCTGGCCCTGCTGCTTATTTCTTTCCAGAAGCCACAATCTTGACGGTGGCACTGTAATTTATTACCATGCTAAGGATTATGATGCAACATACAGAGAATGCGGAACATTAGGTGGGAAGCAGGCTGCAGGAACAGGTGAGCTTTTGGAGAGGATGGTTCCGTTTGTCATGCAAATGGCACACAGAACAGAAAAAAAAGGGCTGGGAGAAAAGACAACTCGAAAAGACACACAGCGTTAGCTACAGACAAAATTGTTTCTAAATAGAATGTTTTTCAAAGCTTTTCTTGAAGCATTAGCTGCTCCTCCAAAATGAATGACACAATGTATTTCGTACCAGTAATAAAATATGTGATTTGAATAACTACAAATGGAAAAATTTACAGTCGGGTGGGATCCTTGGTGCCTCTTCCCTGAGCTCTGTGAGCACTGAAATCCTTCTGTGAGATGCTGCGAAAGGTAATTGCAGCCTAAACATCATTTTCCAGCAGCTAGAGAAAGGCCTATTTGGACATAAATTAACTAAAAATATGCGGATGATAGTGTGTATTTCATGTGTGAAGAACAGAAAGGCCACTTGGTGACATTTCCCAACTGGGAAAAAAAATCCTGTTCTTCAGCCAAACAGACATCGTTTCTCTACACTATACCGTCAGGGCAAACAGCTGTCTTTACTACCCACACCCAAAACAGCCCCTGGTGGCTAGGATATGGGCATTATTATTTTTTTAATCACGCAGCACTTCTTGAGTTTACAATTTAAAAAGGTGGAGAGACAAGGGCTAAATAATTCATCAGCTGCCTCATTCATTTGACAGGCAGGCAGGTGGTACCCTCTCTGGGCCAGGCCAGGGCCAGCAGAGGGGAAGGGAACATCACTTCTGCCCTGAGCAGGGCACTGTCCAGGGAATCCCACAGATGTAATTGGCTCAATAAAGGCATGGGCTTACTCTCTCCTTGTGCAGTCCCCGAAGCCTGGACCCTGCTATCAGGGCTCCTGAAGAGTCTGCCCCTGGAGACAGCTATGGGATTAACTGGCCCAATGGTCTTTAGATTCTCTGTGCACTTTGCCTTCCAGATGGTGGACGGCCCACGGGGAGAGCCGGCATTCCATCAGGAAGGTAATAAGCAGGAATGCGCCTGTCCTTCAAGGGGGGTAGGAGGCAGTGAGCCTCCAGGCCCTCTGGATGACAGGTTGGCATGGAGGACCATGGAATGGGGGACAGGCAGGGCTGAGGAGGCTCAAAGGTCGCCCTGTTGTCCACCCTTCCCTTCCTAGGCCAAGTACAGTGTGTCACCAATTGCTTCTCTGAAGATGGCAGGGATTGTGCTTTTTCCTAGAGCTCCTCTACCACCGTGCTGCACTGCTGCCCACCCTGGCCCTGGGCCCACCCTAAGAGACCGCAGTTTTCCTTTCCTTTTCCAGCCAGTGACCCTGGGCCTGTCCTGGGTCTCCATGGCTCCTATCTGTCAGTAGGCTATGGCAGCCCTCCCACCTATGCCCCACGTGTCCCCTATGACCCTTGGCCACCTGCATTCTTCTCCCATTCCGTTCCTGCCCCGTGCACAGAGGAGCCATGGGCTTGCTGCTGCTCTGTGGCAGGGCTGCACCTGCTATGGAAATGCAGCTGGCGAGGGCTCCTGACATCACATGGCGAGAGGTGAGGGCTGCTGAGTGGGGGGGATGCTCTGTCTCTGGAGAAGGCTGGGACTCTCAGATGGAGACCTCGGTCCAGCTCTCTGGGAAGCCTATGGTGTATTCTATTGTCCTCAGTGAGTTTACCACGGCCTTCAAATTTTTTTCCCTCTTCTTCACATGATGGAAGCATCTGACAGACTGTCCATGGCAACTCGTTTTAATAGATACACTGAGAATACTTCTTATTGCAATGTTTGATGCCTTACCAATGTCCACTAGCGCGCTTCTAGCCTCTCTTCCTGCCCCTGCCCTCCAACAGCTATTTAAAAATAATCAGTCACATTAAATAGCTTAAGCTCTTCTGGCCTCCTGAACTGCACTCCCTTCTTGGCACGGCTTCTCCCTCAAACAATCCCAGCAGTTATAACCAAGTCACTTAACCACTCTGCCTTACCGTCTCCACCTGCCAATAGGGATAATAATGCTTAATTATCTCAGAGGAGTGTTTGAGGAGCTGTTAGCTAATGCTGGCAGAGTGTGCAAGTGTGCCGAGGGAGGCCACTCCACCTGTCTCCCAGCACGAGCCCTGTTCTCTGGGCGTCTGTGCTCTGGTGGCGGTGAGAGATGGCCACGTGGGGGTAGAGTCAGCTATGAATACCATTGAAGGGGGCCAGCTCCTTCCTGTCTTCCACATTGGTTATGTGAACCACGTATTCTGAATCTGTCTTACAGACACCAGGAGCTGGGCAGGAGAGGAGGGTGGCCATGGGTCTATACCTGACAAAAGGTGGAGGGGGCTCTTGAAACTGGGCCCTCCCATGCCGGATCCCGTGTTGCCTGTTCCTAGAATTGTATAACAGGAAAGAAGAAGGAAAAGTAAATGGAGAAGTGTGTTCCCATGTATGGAGGGCAGGTGGCATCTTTTATCTACCAAATGCAAAAAATGGATTGGCTTGTGTTTTACTTTTCCATAGCACAGATCCTGTAACTTTCAGCCACGGGTCCCACTCCGAATATGCTGCCATCCTCGCTGCCCGACTCCGTGAGTTCTGGGCTGCAAAAGAGCGTGTCAGTCTACTGCATTTTTGATATTTGAGAAACATTTGTTGAGAGATAAGAATATGATGGTGTGCCTCAAGGTAAAATGGGAAAAAACGTTTATGCTTTCATTTATAAATAAAGCATTAGCAAGCACAGTATACAGACTGGGAATAGGTTAAGACGATTGATGGCACCCTGTGTGAGGAAAGGGACGTAGAAATGAGCAAACTATGGCAAGAGCATAATTTGGCAAAAGGCTTTGAGAAATGAACTTTAACCAAAATTTAAAATATTCAAATTCTTAACATCATTATGAAGGGCAGCTGAACATCATGTGCCTCCAGATGTGACACCCTGAGAAGGACACGTTATCGTTTATGTACTACATAGTGCGTGACCTGGATCTAAGAATGAGAAGATATCAGACAAACCCCAAACAAGGAAGGAGCTATTAAAAAATATGAATGGTATTATTTAAAGATGTTAATATCATAAAAAAGATTATAAAAATTGTCCTAATTAAAAGAGACTAAATTGACAATGACAATTAAATGCAATATTGGATCCAAGACTGGATCCTGTATTAAAAAAGTGCTAAAAAAGACATTTTGGGGGTCAATTAACAAAATTAGAATGTAGACAGTGGATTAGATAAAAGTGTATTCTGTTAAATTACTACAATTGGTAACTATACTATAGGTATGTAAGACAATATCCCTATTCTTAGGAAATACAGAAACACACACAGAAGTGTCTGAGAATAAAGAGCCATGATGTATGTAACATACCTTCTAAGAGTTCAGAAAAAATATTTCATAGAGGGAGAAAGAGAGAAAGCAAACGATAAAGAAATGGAGGCAAAATTATAACAGCAGATAAAGAACCTGGGCAAAGGTTATATGGGTATTGTTTATATTATTCTTATTCTCAGAACTTTTCTTTACATTTGAAACTATTTTTTAAAAATTCAAATTTACAAATTCTTTGATTCAGCAATTTCTCTTCTTGAAATTTATTTTGCAGAAATATCCATACAAGTACATAGAGACATCTACATAAGAGTATTCACTGAAGTGCTGTCTGAAATGATACATCAGAAGCTCTCTAGACAACCATCCAGAAAGCTTGTTGATAGTTCCTACAGTTCAGCCACGCAAAGGATGCCTGAGAAAGAGCCTGAGAAACAAACCTACAGGTGCGGCAGCAAAAGGGCTCTAAAGGCACAAAGTAACGTACTAAGAGATAAAAAGGTCATAGTCAGGATATGTGATTAAGCAACAAAAGTAAGTCCATGGTCAGTATGTTCAGTATGAGACTGTTTTTGAGATTATATAAAATATATGAATAAACACACACACATGCACACACACAAAGTTGGGAAGAAAACACACCAAACTATTGATAATAGTAACTTCTGGGAATTGGGGAAGAGGAGTCAGTTTCACTTTTTACTTTAAACACTTTTTTTTATGTTTTGAAGCATTGGTTTATAAATAAAATCATACTAATATTTTTAAGTGGTATTCTAGAGCCTTCTTCAGGTCTCTTTCTGATGGACTGACCTTTGAGTTGGGCCAATAAGTCCTCTTTCTATTGACTATTCTGAATTTAGTCCTCCTTCAGGTGTGGGGAAGGCGGTGGGGGTTTTGCAGGCCTAAAATCTAGTGAATGGTTATAACAGGCAGTAAGAGGCTCAGGGAAAGGGTCAAGTTCAGGGTGGGAAGAGCAGAAATGGGAAGGTCTCTTCCTCCCACTATGAAGAACCCAGTTCCTGTTGGGGCAGCCGTATTGCTCCCTGGGTGCACAGGCTCCTGCCCCATTCTACACTGACCATTCTCTTATTTGGTATCTCAGATCTCCAGGGGCATGTTTGATACTCATTAATTAATGTCCTAATTCGTTCCACAAACATTTACTGAGCAGCACATGAAAACTCAGGGACACTGTGATAAAAGAGGGAGGAGCCAGGTCAGCCGCTGGGAGAGAAGACCGCAGTGGCTGGGTAAGAACATGAGGAGTGTGGCGGAGGCTTTGAAGAGCTCCTGAGCAGGGTGCAGGAGGAAACGGCCGTGAGACTGGGCACAGGTTGCAAGAGCAGCGTGAAGGGCGCAGTGCAGACTGGCCCACGGCCCGAGCCACCCACAGTGGTTCCCAATCCCTGTTCTTAAGGCCCCTGATTCTGTTGGCCTGCCTAGGCCTGCACTACAGAAACCTCACTTGGGGGTATGCTGGGGCTCCCCAGCTCTAGACTTTAGCCAATGCTGCTTGCATCTTCCCTGTCCTTTTCCCACTGACTAATCTATATTCTGATCTACATTAGGATTTACTTTCCATTTTCCCATTCCTCAGAAAACCAACCCCTGGAGTTACTCTCACATTCCCAGACCTAACTTTCCCCCATCCTGGTGGGTCTAGACTGTGGTCTTTACTCCCTGCCGGCCCTGACTGGGCTTATGCGAGCCCAGGGATGGTTTACCACATGGCTATCCCAGCTGGGTTCTCCACAGTGGGAAGAAGAGACACCTCCGTTTCGATCTGTTCCTTGAATCCTGGACTTGACCTTTCTCTGTGGCTCATGGGGGACATTATCATCACCCCACTCACCAGACTTGGGATCTTATTAATCTCATCACAGTCTGAAAGCTCAGCCTAGCACTGTGGGGCTTCAGCTCCAGAGCCTTCTGGAATTGTGAGAGCCATAGCAGCACCTGCTGCTGAAACCCACAGACTCCTCTTTCCAGAAGGTTAGGAATTGATTTTCTGTGAGCTGTAAGCCTCCAAACAATGTCCATTTCTTCCAGAGTCATGGTCTCCCAAGGCCTGGGAACTTACTCATATTCACTGTATTGCAGGGATCCAAAAAACTCAGAAAATAATTCTTAACCACGAGTCAAGGGAAGCCCAGGGAAGGTCCCAAGCTCTGTAGCCTCTGCGCATGGTAAGCAAAAGCCCTCCCTTCTGGCTTTGTTGACCCTAGAGGTTCAGCAATCTTTAGGAACATTTAGCACCTCCCTAGATCTAGAAGACTTTCACCTTTCTGGGCCCCTCAGGGCTGTATTTTACTGCCTGTGGCAAAGGATGGGTGAAATGAGGATAAGTGGGGGGGAGGGGCAGGGCATATTAGCTCTAAAGCAGAGGAGGCATGAAGACAGAGAAACAGAGCCAGCATATCTGTGGGCCAGATAGGAGCTTGTCTGCTTCCCCCCAACCTGCTCTCCCCTCCCACCAAGCGAATCCCAGACTGTTTACATCAAAGGTGCAGGCAGAGTGGAAGGTGATGGAATAACCCAGGTCTGAAAGGTCATAGCCTGTGTCAGGGATCGGCAACCTGGGAATACATGAGAATCTTAATGTTCTTGGCCAAAGGTCACTCTGAAACTTTCCAGGCAAAAATCAAAGAGAATGTGATGTTCAGAATGTCATTAGGTTGCGTTTCCAAGCAGAATAAAGGAAGATTTGATTGGGTTGTGGAACTACCATCCAAAATAGCCTTTTGTCAATGACAAGTGCTGACTGGTATATGGTGGCTGGAGTTGGAAACATAATTTTGCAGCCATGCTAATAGAGACTGGTTCAGACAAGACTCAGCAGTGGATGCTGAAATGGGGATTGGGGAGACTTTGATAAGAAGCAGGATATTTGCATGGCCTACCAGTATCTTCCCATAGGTGGCTACTTAGTCACAAGAGGAAAAAATAGGTAATATATACTGTATGTAACTATACTTTGGAGAACTTGGATAAAACCTTGACCAGGTGATCAAAAGTACTAATACCAACGAGGGGCAGATGGGCATCAAGTGTCCCAAGATATGATAGCTTAGCAGGGCAACATGATTTATGTCAGATTATGGCAAAGAATATAGAACCTGAATCAGAAAATAGCCAAATGGAGGAATGTTTTATTAATGAAATAAGATGACTTGTATTCTTTAAAAAAAGGTCCATGTCATAAGAGACAAAAGCAGTGAAAATACAGGCATGTGTCACTTAAGGATGGAGATTCACCTGAGAAATGCATTGTTAGGTAATTCCATAGTTGTGCAAACATCATAGAGTGTACATACACAAACCCAGATGGCAGAGCCTGCTACACACCTAGGCTGTGTGGTATTGCTCCTAGGCTACAAACCCGTGCAGCACATTACAGTACTGAATACTGTAGGTGGTTGTAACATAATGATAAATATTTGTGTATCTAAACATAGAAAAGGTACAGTAAAAATAGGGTATTATAATATGAAACCACTGTTGTATATATAGTCTGTCATTGGCCAAAATGTCATGCACATGACTATTCTTGATTAAACAAGATTAAAGAGACCTGATCCTAGACTACAGGATCTGGAAGGCATTCACTTTAGCAGAGAGTGGTTTTGACATAGTTAAAGATATGATCCATGGTGCAGATTTATTTATTCATCAAATTTATTTTGAAATTTTATCCAAATGAAAAGTTTTTTAAAATCTACTTGTCAGTTGATCAGATATCTACAGGAGTTTTCTGACCAAACAATGGCATTACCTTTTGGCATTTCCAGTTTCATTGCATTCTTATAAAATGCAACACAACGCCCCTGGAATATTCTTTAAAGACCAGTATTGGGCATGGTATATAGAGTCTCTTCTAAGCTGGGAAAAGTTTGATTGGAGACAGAAATGTTGACCACGTAAAATGACCCATTATCATTATGTTTGATGGCCTATACTTTTCAGATACTGAACTTATGGTGGCAAAACCCTTGCCCCTAATCCCTCAGCCCTGACTCATCCCTGTAACACTCTGAGACATGAAGAGAAAAGCACTGGCCACATTCCACACATGGACAGCCTCATATGTAAGGGGCGAACACACAATTTTTCCTTTCCTTTGATTCAGGTGCATGTTCTAACATAATTATTTTAATTTTGGTCTCAAATGGTCTCACATAGTTAGGCCTGCTGATGGTTCAACTATTTCTCAAGCCTAAATGAAGTACATTCTTTCTGAAGGTGATTGAACAGACTCTAATTTCCCAATACAGGCACTTCTGCTATAATCTACACATTTCAAATAACTTCATATTCTGCAAAACTGCAAAGTAAAATAACAGAGCTTATAGGGAGAAAATACAATTGAAGGAGACCATTCAAAATCTCACAAAAACACAACCATCTTAGTAACAATTGCAGCACAGGTAAATTATTAATACAACCTGCATTTTGTACCCAGTGTATCAGTTCGTTGATTCTTCGCAGGCTTTAAACCCTGGAATTTGTGCTGCCTCCTTGGAGATGTAGGTCTTAGAGGACATTCACATCTCATAGAGATCAGTTTCATCCAAATTCAGTGTGTAGACTCTTTGTCATAAAATTAAAATTTAACACAAAGGAAAATCTGTTCGGGTTCCTCACCTTTACTCTGCTTCACCGGTAAACAGTGGAAAATACAGTGGTTCTGGAAACTAAACCAGCCACTATTTGCACTAAAGAATGTCCTGTCCGTCAGTGTTCAACTTTTTTTTTAAGGTCTTCTCATCGTGCTAAGGCTTTGTCTTTATTTATAAGAATGCTTGCCCCTATCCCTTATTTGCTTTAAGGCATAAATATCCTGGAAAACAATCATGTGAGAACCACAGGACTTCCACACAACACTGACATCAATCTCCCATCTACCAGTAACACACTGGGTGAGTCTGCGCTGCAGAAACGACTCTGTAGAGGCTCTGTCTCCGTTCCCACTGGATGAAGCACCTCAGAGGAGGTGAGAGCAAATGGGCATTTATCAAGTATCCACTGGGTGCCAACTACTCTGCTGGGCACTTTACATATTCAATATCATCCAATTTTCACGATCATACTGAAATGTAGGTTCTTATCACCCTTTTATATACCGGAAACTGAGGCTCATGAAGTAAATACCTCGCCTGGGTTATTACAATCATATGTTAGTAGCAGAGCCACGGTTTAAATATTAGTCTCATTGTCACCCAGGCTTGTGCTCTTTCCAGCACGTTGGCTAGACTTTCTATTAGGATCCTCACCACTTGTGTTTGAAACTGAAAGGAAATGGTCCTGTTCATTACTAATTATATTTAGCACGTCATGTATTGCTGAAATGGATTTCTCCCCCAAATCAGGTTAAAGTATTTTACTAAGATCCAGAATCATTTACTAATGATTTAGGGGTTTATTAAAATGATTTCAATACAATATTTCTCTCTTGATCTTTACATCAGTCATGTGATAAAGGCCAGGCATGATATATTATTCCCATTTGACAGATAATGGAACAAAGCCTCCGAGAGGTAAAGTAACTTGCCCCAAGTTAACAGTTGGCAGCGCCAAGATACAAACTGTGTTTTCTGGCTCAAAATTCAGTCCTGTTCTTATAACTGCGAAAGGAATCACCCTCCAGAATTATCTACTGTTAAGCTCCGTGCATTGAATTGTCTGTTATTAGAGCTACTGGGACTTGTTATGCTATGTGATTTGAAATGTGGTGAGAACATTGAAAAATATAAAAAGAAAAATGAATTTAGTGTGCTTATCACTGAAGATAATGACTACTGGTAGGGTAATGGGTACTAAAAGCCACAACAAATAAACAACGACAAAAAACTTGAATAATGGGATTTAAATGATGGTGCCTTATTTTTTTACTAAAATAATTTTCTAATACAGAGAATTATTATAGAATAATAATATTGTAAATAATCATTATTTTAGGATAATAGAACCATAGCATGTATAACAGGAAAAGATAATTTAGGAAGAACATAAGCTATCTTAAAGTGGTATTAGAGGACTTTCCCCCCACTCCCCTCCCCTTTTCTGGACAAACCTTTGCCCTTCTAATTTCTCAGAGTAGATTTTCCAACTAAAAAGCCATTTCATACCATTTTATTAGGGATGTCAATTTAGAAGCACATGAACTTGCATTGCTCAGCTCCTGGGTTTTCTGGCATCTTCTATAATCCCTGGAGTGGGCCAAATTCCTTTTCAAGAGAGAAGTCTTCAAAAATGATGGGGCCTAAAGTTGGGGCCCCATGGCCACTCCTGGCTAAGCCATGGGCCAGAGCCCTGGTGTTTGTGTTCTAAAGCACGCACTCCTAACAGATAGTAAGTAAGAAAACTTACAGGGAAAGGCAGGTATCCTTGTCCCCTCTGGTTTGGAGTAGCAAGATGTGAGTGTGCTGGGGTAGTCTCCAGGCACAAGTGGGCTGTGATTTTGCATTTTAATAGAAAACTCTCAGACAGTTAATGAATAGGAGGCCAGCCTTGCCCGTGTCACCTGGGTCCTCCCTGCTCCTCTCTGCATACTGCTCTGCTTCTTGGCCACAGGGAATAAAGGAATGAAGATTTGACAGGTCTCTTTGAAAAATCGTCTTTGCTGACCAAGGAAAAAAAAGTCTGCCTCCAACAAAGGAAAAAGCTGGCCACGAGGAGAGGCAAGCAGCTTGCACTCGCAAGCGGAATCCATGGCTTTGAGCTTTTCTTTATGGCCTTTTTTATCTTTATCAAACCCCCAGATGGCCCGTACTCTCTAAGTGAGTAATATTAGTGGAAGTCTACATGGATCTTTTCACTGAGAATCTCCTTTTCCTGTTTCTTACCCTCTCACTTTCTCACAGGGAAAGGGTTTACTTGAATACCTTTGCGGGGGATTAAAATTAAATCTTCACCTCTGAAATCCTCCCTGCATATTTCACCTGCAGCTAGGGTGGTGTCACGGTGAGCCTCAGCAGAGTGGCCTTTGATCCACCATCCTCCTGGTCTTTCCCTCCCTCGCTTGCTCTCACTCCCTCTTGCTTTTACTCTAACTCACTCTTTCCTTTACCTCCACTTCTATAAACTGTACTGGATGAGCGTTTTTTTACTGTCTTCAGATTTTTAAATTCAACTTTCCCAGAGAAAGTGTAATATGCTCAGCCTTGATAGTGCTGGTTTTGACTTACCAGGGTCTTTAGAAAATCATTCTTTCCTGTATGCTCTTGGAGGGCTGAATTGTAGGGCCTATTTTCCCTTTCCTGGATAAATACTTTGCCTTATAGATATTTGCTAGACCCAGAGGCCTTTCTTTGTGAGGGGCTCTGCTCTGTGAAAGGCCCATAGGCCAAGCCCTTCCATTTCCTAGAGGTCCCATTAGTCTGGGTGCACAGGAAAAGATCCCCATCTTTTGTATTAGTTTCTCTAACAATGCACAGGACTCCTATAGAACAAGACAGAGATTTGCAAACTCCTGCAATCTCAAAACTGATTGAGGTTTTCAAAACCTGAGCAGTCCCTTTTATTTAACATCTTGTGGTCACAGCTCTTTGAAGGCAATGCTTCTGCAAAGATGCATTGGCACCCCAGTGAATTCGACTACCAAGAGTTATCACTTTTTTTGTTTTACCTTTTTAAAAAATCATATGCTGCAAGGGATGCTCAGCAGCTCCCCTGACACCTGAAAAAATTCCACATGGGCATCCAAGACCCTCCATTTTGTGTTACACATCCTCATCCAATGCTGTCTGACTGCCCACTTACTGCCCACTTGTCCAGTGATGGGGGAGAAGTTAGTTTTTTAGGACTTATATTAGTTTGGTAGAGCTGCTGCTATGGTTGGAATGTGTCTCTCAAAGTTTATGTGTTGGAAACTTAAACTCTTATGTAAGTTTTGGGAGGTAGAGCCTAATAAGAGGTGATTAGGTCATGAGGGCCCTGCTCACATGAATGGATCAATGTCATTATTTTGGGAGTGGGTTAGTTTTTGTGAGAGTGGCTTTGCTATAAAAGCAAGTTTGGCCCCTCTTGCTCTCTCAATCTCCCCTTCCCTTGCTCTCCTGCCTTCCATCATGAAATGATGCAACACAAAGGCCCTCACCAATGCCACTGCCATGTACTTGGACTTTCCAGCCTTCAAAACTGTGAGCCAAATACATTTCTGTTCATTATAAACTACCCAGCCTGCAGTATTCTGTTATAGTAACATAAATGGACAAGGCAGTTGCCCTAATACAATTCCACAAACTGGGTGGCTTAAAACAAGATAAATTTATTGTCACAGTTTTGGAGGCTATAAGTCTGAAATCAAGGTGTTGGCAGGTCCAGGCTCCCTCTGAAACCTGTAGAAGAGAATATTTCCTTGCCTCTTCTAGTTTCTGGTATTTTCAGGCAACCCTAAACATTCCTTGGCTTGTGGATACATCACTGCAATCTCTGCCTCTGTCATCACACGGCTATCTTCTCTTCATGTATCTCTGTCTGAATATCCCCCTCCTTAATGACACCAGTTACTGGATTCAGAGCCAACCCTCATCTAATATGACCTCATCTAAATTTGATTACATCTGCAAAAAACCTATTTCCAAATAAGGCCACATTTACAAGTGCTGGGGATAAGGACTCCCATGTATTCTTTTGGGAGGGACACAGTTTAACTGAAAACAGGATCCTTCCAGGGCTAACGCACCCTTACCACTCTTTCTACCACCAGCCAAACAGGCCTGTTCACCACGCTGTGTGCACATCAGGTACTTTCTAACCCCTTCTGTTCTAATCAGACTTACTTCTACTTCCATTTCTCTTAGTATGCCCTTTGGCTTTTTCTATAGGAGAGCTGCTTCTTTCCCATCTGTGCTTGAGCACAAGCTCTCCCAGCACCCTCCTCTCCTCCGTATTTTGTCCCTGCTGAGCAAGCAGAGTCTGTGTCCAGCTCCAGGATGATTCCTTTGAAGGGAATCTAGCTACACTCTTGAAGGAGAAATTAGCTACACTCTTCCCCTAATTAACTCCTTTCCAGCCTTGGGTTTCAGCCCAGATGTTTCTCCCTCAGGGTCTTGTGATACATGCTTCTCCATCATATCACTCAACAACTGTAGTTATATAATTAATTACATAATTAGTGGTTTAACGTCTATCTTTTTTTGCAGGAAACAAACTTGAGGAGCCCAGGAACTATCAGTTTTGTTAACTGCAGTGCTTTGCACATACTAGCTACCTTAAAAATACGTCTTGGCCAGGAGAACAGCGAGTAGAGGCATTATCTGGACCTGCGCCCAGGTGGCCGGCCCCTCGCACATGATGACATGCATATGAGAAGGAGGACTTTGCCTGCTGGGCCTAGAGTAGAGAGATGTGCTTTCTGAGAAACCCGACCCACTCCTTGTTCTAGTCCCTGGGGTACAGGCTGGCTCAGGCTCTGAAATCCCATACTGATCCCACCCATGCTAATAATACACAGGCTTTACTAAGAATAATTATGCTGAGTCTTTTTCAAAAGGGAATTGCAGTGAGGGTCTGATATCCCTAACTGAGCATCTGATGACAAAGTGACCCTGGAGAGATACCAGAGGAAGGAGGAGGCAGATCTGCCTGAAGGAGAATTATGTGAGTGGCAGAGTATGGGGTAGAGTGGCATTTGAATATTCTTCTCTCAGCTTAATTAATGTGGAGGAAGAATTTCCAGGGGACCAGAATTCAGGTTTTTTTCTGGCTTCAATTAAAGGGTCTCCTTGCTTGTCATTATTCCTTTCCACTCTCCCACCCACCCGAGAGATGGCCTACTACCCAAGCTCAGTGATTGAAAGAAGAGTGAGAAACTACCTTGAAAACCACCCCATGAGGGAGGCCATGGATCAGAAAGGGAGGAAAAGTATGAATTAAATGTAAAAAGCACTAAGAACTTTGGGGAGAAGTAAAGCTGGACCTGGGTTTCCTGGACAGAAAGCCAGCAAACCTTGTTTGTTCTGAAGGAGGAATGTCACAGCCTGAGCCAAAATCTGTTAGGCAGAAGGATCAACCCTACTTAAACTTCTTAAAGCAGTGTGGCAAAGTGTAGACAGAGGGGGCTTTTCCCTGAAAAGCTTGCAGGAGGATTAGCTTTGAGATCATTTTCTCCTTTCTTTGTACCTTTTAAGTATTAAGTATATTATTAAAAAAAAAAAAATTCTAAACAGGAGCATTTCTTCTCCATGAGTCAGCAACCGGTTGTATGGAGGGACACGTATTTTTCTTTTTCCTCTTCCTCCCCTCAGAGTGATTTGGTCCCAATATCTTATGGGAAGTTGAGGGAGGAAGGTCTGTATTTTGTATCTGCTTCAAAGCTGGAACTGGACTTGGGCCCTACCTACCTTGGGGCTGTAAACATCTACCTGCCTGGTCTAGATGTTGGCCAAAGTCCCACAACCTGCCCAGGCACCTGCCAAGGTACTGCAACCTTCCCAGGTACTGGCTAAGGTCCCACAACCGCCTCAGGCACTGGCCAAGATCTTACAACATGCCCAGGCACCTGCCAAGGTCCCAGGACCCATCTAGGCTCCTCCCAAAGTCTTGCTTCCTATCTCCGTGGAAAGGGACTTGTCCAGCTCCCTGCTTAAGCTTTCAACAGTGGCTTAGGGACCAACCCACCAATCCGAATGAATATCCCCCAGCACCAGCTTAGACCATGATAACTACAGGGGATCGAGATGACACAGGAGAACAGCGGCATAGGCTCTCATTACATCCACCCCTCCCCTGCTAGGTCAATCCTCTGGAGTAGGACGCAAAAGCATTATCCTGGCATTTTTTTCCTCCTCACTAAGTAGGAAAGTTCCCAGCAAAGGAAAACAGGTTCACCACAAACTATCAGCCCTGAGATGAGAGAAGAGGCTTCAGATGAGAAGAAACCAGCAAAAGAATTCTGGTGACATGAAAAAAACGACCCAGTTCAACATCCCCAAAGGATCACAATAGATCCACAGCAATGCACCCTAATCAAAAGGAAATTGTTGAAATGTCAGAAATAGAATTCAGAATATGGATGGCAAACAAGATGAATGGAATTGAAGAGAAAGTTGAACACCAAAATGAAGAAACAAAAAACAAATTTGAGGACAGGAATGAAAAATATGAAAAACTCACCAAAGATATAGACAACATAAGAAAGGATATAACATAAATTATAGAAATGAAAGAGTAATTTAGGAAATTACAAAATACAGCAGAAAGCTTCAGCAATGGACTAGACCAAGCAGAATAAACAATATCAGAGCTTAAAGACAAGACTTTTAAAATAACCCAATCAGTAAAAGACACAGGAAAAAGAATAAAGAAGAATGAACGATCACTCAGAGAAATATGAGACTATGTGAAATGAGCCAATATACAAATTATAGGTATCCCAGAGGGAAAAGAAGAAAAAACAAAAAGCATGGAGAACGTATTCAAGGGAATTATTGAGGAGAACTTCCCTGGTATTGCCAGAGATTCAGATATCCAGATAAAAGATGGTCATTGAACACCGGGAAGATTCATAGCAAATAGAGTATCTCCAAGACACATAATCACCAACCTAGCCAAAATCAAAATGAAAGAGAGAATTCTATAAGCTGCAAAACAAAAGCAACAACTAACCAACAAAAGAAAATCCATCAGGCTAACAGCAGATTTCTCCAAGGAGATCAGAAGATATTAGAGCCCCATTTTTAGTCTTCTTAAACAGAACAACTGTCAGCCAAGAATTTTTTTATCCTGAAAAACTAAATTTCATAAATAATGGAGAACTAAAGACTTTTCCAGACAAGCAAACACTAAGGGAATTTGTCACTACTAGATTTGCTTTACAGGAAATGTTCAAAAGTGCATTATACACGGAACAGCACAATAGATATTAACCAGTGTAAAAACATCCAAAAGTTAAAACTCACAGCTCAGATAAAACAAAAGCACAAGAGGAAAAACAGAACAATACGGAATCATCCAACCTGATGAACAAAACAGCCTCCCACATATCAATACTAACACTCATGAATGATCTGAATTTCCCCCTTGAAAGACATAGACTGGCTGAATGAATGAAAAAACACAGCCCAAGTATCTGCTGTCTCTAGGAAATACATCTAACCTTCAAGGACACACACAGACTAAATGTTAAGGGATGGAAAAAATATTCCACTCAAATGGCAACCAAAAGTGAGAAGGTGTAGCCATTCTCATATCAAATAGACTTTAAATCAACAATGCCAAAAAAAAAGACAGAGAGAGAATCATTATATAATGGTAAAGGGTGCAATTCAACAAGAAGACATAACAATCCTAAACGTATGCACCTAATACAAAAGCATTCAGATTCATAATGCAAAGTCTTTAATATATAAGCAAAGAAATAAATAGTAGCATCTTAATTGCTGGGGACTTTAACACCCCACTGACAGAACTTGGATGGACAGATTGTTGAAGCAGAAAATTAACAAACAAACACTGGACTTAAATGAGACTCTAGAACAAATGGACCTAACAGAGAATTATAGAACATTCTACCCAAAAACTAATGAATATACGTTCTTCTCACTAGCACATGGGACATTTTCTAACATTGATCATATCTTAGGGCACAAAACAAGTCTTTGAAAATCAAAGCCATTGAAGTCATGCCATGTATCTTCTCAGACCACAATAGAATAAAACTAGAAGTCAATTCCAAGAGAAACACTCAATTATACACAAAGTCATGGAAATCAAACAACCTGCTGCTTAATGATTCTTGGGTCAATGATGAAATTAAGATGAAAATCAAAACATTCCTTGAACTGAATGACAAAGTGACTCAGCTTTCAAAATCTATGGTATACAGAGACAGCAGTCCTAAGGGGAAAATTCATAGCCTTAAATTCCTTTATCAAAAAACACAGAAAGATTACAAATTAACAACCTAATTTATAACTTAAAGAACTAGAAAAAATAGGAACAAACCAAACCCAAAGCCAGCAGAAGAAAATAAATAACAAAGCTCAGAAGAGAACTAAATGAAATGGAAACCAAACTAAATAATATAAAGAATCAATGAAACATAAAGTTGGTTCTTTGAAAAGATAAACAAAATCAATAGACCACTGGCCAGAATAACCAGAAACAGAAGAGAAAGCACTCAAATAAACTCAATCAGATAAGAGAAAAGGAGATATTACAGCTTATATCACAGAATTACAAAATATCATCTGTGAATACTATTATAAAACCTATACACAAACAAACTAGAAAACATAGAGGAAATTGATAAATTCCTAGAAACACACAACCTTCCAAGCTTGAATCAGGAAGAAATAGAAATTCTGAATAGACCAATAATGAGCAGTGAGATTGAAATAGTAATAAAAAAAAATCCCAAGAACAACAGCAACAAAAGCCCTAGATCAGATGGATTCCCAGAAGAATGCTGCCAGAGCTACAAAGAAGGACTAGTACCTCTCCTACAGAAATTATTCCATAACATTGAGAAGGAGGGAATCCTCCCTAACTCATTCTTTGAAGCCATGATCACCATGATACTAAAGCCAGAAAGGACACAACAAAAAAGAAAACTACAGACCAATATTCCCTATGCAAAAATCCTCAACAAAATACTATCAAACCAAATTCAACAACATATCGAAAAGATAATTTACTGTTATCAAGTGAGTTTTATCCCAGGAATGCAAATATGGTTCAACATAGGCAAATCAATAAACATGATACACCACATAAACAGAAGTAAAAACAAAGACCATATGATCATTTCAATAGATGCAGAAAAAGAATTCAATAAAATCTAGAACCCTTTCATGACAAACCAATGTACACGAATCAGTAGCATTTCTGTATACTAAGAACGGTCAAGCTAAGAGTCAAATCAAGGACTCAATATTATTTGCAATAGCTATAAAGAAAATAAATTACCTAGGAATATACTTAACCAAGAAGGTGAAAAATCTCTACAAGGAGAACTATAAAATACTGATGAAAGAAATTGCAGATGACACAAACAAATGGAAAAACATGTCTTGCTCATGGATTGATAAAATCAACATCATTGAAATGTCCATACTGCCCAAAATGATTTAGAGATTCAATGCAATTCCTATGAAAATACCAACATCTTATTTCACAGACCTATAAAAAATAATACTAATATTCATTTGAAACAAAAAAAGATCCCAAATAGCCAAGGCAATTCTAAGCAAAAAGAACAAATCTGGAGGCATCATAGTATCTGAATTCAAATTATAATACAAGGCCATAGTAACCAAAACAGCACAGTATTGATATAAAAGTAGAAACACAGACCAATGGAACAGAATAGGCAGCCCAGAAATAAAACCATCTACCTGTAACCAGCTGATCTTCAACAAAGCAGACAACAACATACACTGGGGAAAGGAAGCCCTATTCAATGAACGATGCTGGAAACATTGGATAGTCACATGCAGAAGAATGAAAGAGGACCCCTATCTCTCGCCATATACAAAAATTAATTCAAGATGGATAAAAGACTTAAATTAAGGCATGAAACAATAAAAATTCTAGAAGAAAACATAGGAAGAACTCTTCTCAACATAGACCTAGATGAAGAATTTATGACTAAGATCTCAAAAGCAAATACGGTAACAACAAAAATAAATAAATAGGACTCATTTAAATTAAAAACCTCTGCACAACAAAGGAAATAATCAACAGTGAATAGACAACCTACATAATTGGAGCAAATATTCAGAAACTATACATTTGACAAAGAACTAATATCCAGAATCTACAGAAAACTCAACAATCAGCAAGAAAAAAACAAACAACCCCATCAAAAAATGAGCAAAAGACATGAACAGAAGTTCTACAAAAGAAGATAGAGAAATGGTCAACAAACATATGAAAAATGCTCAACATCACTAGTCATAAGGGAAATGCAAATTAATACTACAATGAGACACCACCACCACCTACCACTAATAGAATGGCCATTATTAAAAATTCAAAAAAAAAATAGATGAAAGTGTGGATGCAGAAAGAAGGAAATGCTTATACACTGTTGGTGGGATTTCAAATTAGTACAACCTCTATGGAAAACAGTATGGAGATTCCTCAAAGAAATAAATGTAGACCTACCATTCAATCCAGCAATCCCACTGCTGGGTATCTACCCGAAGGAAAAGAAGTCATTTTATTCAAAAGACACCTGCACTCTAATGCTTATTGCAGCACAATTCACAATGGCAAAGATGTGAAACCAACTTAAGAGCCCATCAATTCACAAGTGAATAAAGAAAATGTGGTATGTGTATATCGTGGAGTACTACTCAGCCATAAAAGGGAATGAAATAATGTCGTTTGCAGCAACTTGGATGGAACTGGAGACCATTATCCTACATGAAGTATCTCAGTAATAGAACACCAAACACCATATGTTCCCACTAATAAGTGGGAGCTAAATAATTGGTACACACAGTACAAAGAGATATAAAAAGCATTGGAAACCAAGAAGGAGGGAAGGAGGGGTGGGCAAGGTGTGAAATAAAAACTTATCTATTGGGTACAATGAACACTATTCTGATGACAGACACACCAAAACCTTGACTTAAGTATTATATAAGATATCCATGTAACAAAAACATTTGTATCCCCTTAATATTTTTAAATTAAAAAAAGATAAAAATCTAGAACAAAATGCTGTTGCAGTCAAACTCACCTCTTAGTGGTAATGCAAGGAAAAAGCCCAGCCTATGTGGAATGTTGGCATTTGTACTTGTATGTTTCTGGGTAGCCTGAGTGTGTTTGTGTATTTCTGTGTGTGTGTGTCCCTCTAAATTTCACCATGTATCTCTGACTATACTTTGGGTATCTGTGTGTGCATATCTACACTATACACATATCTCCGTGTGTGTGTGTGTGTGTGTGTGTGTGTGTGTGTGTGTGTGTGTGTGGTACTGATGGGAGCCACTCACCACAGGCTTTGGGGAAAGCTTACAGATCCTTCCTGTCCTCCTCACAGAGCTCCCCTAACCCTAACCATTCCTCCACCCACAAGGGCTGAGCATGGCATTGCTGGCCTCTGGTGAACAGCAATGTCTGGGCAACCTGGACAGGGTGATTATCTGCTCCCAGCACTGCCCTGGGTGCCCTGCTGCTTCCAGGGACATTGGTGTCAGGTCTGCACTCCTCTTGGGTATGTCAAAGCCAAGGTGGCCTCAGGCAGTTTGTGGCACCCACATCTCCTGTGCAGATCAGGCTCACGGGCTGACATGAGGAAGGGCGATGGCCCCTGAGGCTAAGGCCTTGACATCCTCTTGACATTTTCTCATATAGATCTCTCTTTGAAAGACTCCCAAGCAAGTTCCCCAAAGAGAAAAGAGTGTTCCATCCCAGACACGGGAGAAAACTCCCCTTTTTTGAGTTCAACTTCAGTGTACTGGGCAGCCGATTCACTGATAGACCCAGGACAACGAAAATGACTGAGGTGTTAATTTGCGGTTTTTCGATGCTATGGTATAGAAGACTCTCAGGACTGGAGATGACTTTTATTGGTCTGCCCTCAATGCCTTAATACCCATCCTCAGGATCATCTCCAGGACTGATGTGATCAGGTTTTGCTTTTTTCCCCCCAAAGAGTTCATGGATAGGGAGGGGTTCAGACTCTGTGAAATGAGTTATGGGGGAAGGCAAATGTGGCAGCGTCAGGATGAGGATCCTAGAACCTGGAGGCAAATGCTGGCTTGGGGCTCTGTGGTGGGGACACCTACTGGCCTGTGCTCTGGCTGCCTCCTCGGACAGAGGAGACAGCTGGTTGGCACAGGCACTGCTGACCCATGAAAAGATGCTAGAGCCCAAGTGTGGCCTGGGACCTTCATACTTCCCTGGGCTTGGGGAGGGAGAAGTTCTACGATGATTGAAAATATACTTTCTTTTCTAGCCTGATTGGTTGGGGGGAGGGACTCAGTGTCAGATTCACTTTGATTTTTGAAAAATAAGTGATTGACATTTCTTGCAATGCAAGGTTGAGAAGTAAAATTTATGCTCCATAAGATAGTTTCAGTGCAATGGTTCTCCAAGTGTGCTCCAGGACTAGTAGGATCGGCATCATCTGGGAACTCACTTGAAACGCAAATTCTTGATCCCCACCTCAGACCTGCAAATCAGAAATCTCTGGGGTGGAGCCCAGACATCTGTCTGTGTACAAGCCGCCCCTGGTGATTCTGGTGTGCGGGGAAGCATGAGAACCACGGGTTTTGAAGGACACAGTAATCTTATTAATAGCTGCCTTTTCCCCTCTACTCACTCCTCACAAGTTTTCTTCAAAAATCTTCCATGTGACCACATGTACTCACTATTAAATTGGAGCTAACCCATGAGCACACATGTGCACAGAGAGAAGTAAAGCTCAGTGGAAATCAGGTCGGGGATGTGGGGACGAGGGGATGGGTGGAAACCTACCTAATGGGTACAACGAACAATATCTGGGTGATGGGCACACTTATAACCCTGATTCAAGCATAACAAAATTGATACATGTAACCAAAAACATTCATACCCCCATAATACTTTGAAATAATACAAAAATAATAAAAAATAAATAATAATCTTCCATGTGATCCTGTCACGAGGACCCTCAACTTTCCTTTGTGAATATCTTTTCTGGGCTTCTGGTGGCTCTCTGCCTTATTGTTTTCTGTTATGGAGTGACCAGGAATAGGGAAAGTTATAGGATCTTTTTTACCAGTTAGCTTTGAAAATATACACCTGAATGTCTCTTGCCACGGGGCAGGAACTCCAAGACACTAGAAGTGCTTGTGGCAGCACCCACAACTCTCAGATGAACTGTGACCAGGGGAAACAGCAGCAGAGGAGAGAACGTCCATCAGCTGACATGAGAGAAAGCAAGGAGGGAGAGGAGGAACTGGTGGGCTTGGAAGGAGGGGAATCTCAGAAGTGTCAGAAACACAGGGTATGGGAGAAGCCAGGGTTCGAGACAAGAGGAAGGAGCAGCAGGAGGAATCAAAAGGGGAAGGGGATGAGGGGCATCGGGGGCGTCTTGAAGACTTAATGCAATTCCCAATAAAACAGGGAGAGCTGTAGGGAGCAGACCGTGTGCGGGCTCAGCAAGGCTGGAGACTTCTTAGAGAGACAGCCTAGGGGCTCTGAAGGATGGCAAAGTTGACACTATTTTAGCAGAAGGAACCTGGCTGAATACTAAGAAGGGAAGATTGTGCTCACAAAGGGACTGGATGGGCCTCTCCCTCTTGATCAGAAGAGAAAGCAAGCCATGCTGGAATAGAGCTTTTGATTAAACCAGCGTAAAGGCACTATTCAGAGATTTACGGGATCCTACTGGGACTCTGCCCACCAATGTCAGCTGATAAAGGGTGAAGATCGGGTTTATAAAAGAGTATATGAACCCCAAATGCAAAAAATTAATCAAAGATGTGGTACCTTTTCTGGTCTGTGTGTGCTCTTTTATCTCTTGGTAACATTAGACAGGACCAGTAATACCGAGAGTGGGACCTGTGAGGTCAAACATTGAGAAATGGTCTATAATACAAGCATGGGAATGTTTACTGGAACACGGAACAATATTCAGAAACATATTCACCAAAAGGAAAGTTGTATAAATCATACAAGTGTTTAGAGCCCAGCCTACCTCACTTATCTGTACCTCTTAAAGGGCAGGAATATTAGTAGCAGTTTAGAACTCTTCCCTGGTTTAGTGAGTTCATTCTAATCATAAGAAAGCACAAAGGAGCAAATTCTATCTGTTCATTATTTCAGGAGCCTATTGGGAAGGAAATGCTCCTGGGGCTAGAAATAGCAATTTAAAACAGAGAAGGAACACCTGGGGGAAAGTATGGCAGAGAATTAAGTCAGAGTGAGAGATGAAGGTTGAGGACCTAGTAGGAAAAACTGGAAAACTTTAATAGCTATTAATGAAGTCTTCACTTATAAAATAAAACCAGATGTATTAGAAGATAGTGATGTTAAGATCTCGGAAGAACTGCATGAAATAGGGGAATTAAGACGGAGTGGAGAGGTCTTAAGGACTGTCTAATAGAACTGCCGATTAAGGGTAATAAGCTGAAGCTTCCACTTTTGGTGCAGAGCAGTATGCTTCTAACAAACGGACTCTATAGCAAACAGAAAAATACAGGAGGAAAGGAAAGGAAAGGAAAGGACAGGAAAGGAAAGGAAAGGAAAGGAAAGGAAAGGAAAGGAAAGGAAAGGAAAGGAAAGGGAAGGGAAGGGAAGGGAAGGGAAGGGAAGGGAAGGGAAGGAAAGATGGAAGGAAAGGAAAGATGGAAGGAAGGAAGGAAAAGGAAGAAAAGCAAATGCAGCCAAATTGCAAAGGAAGAAGTAAAGTAATGTCTATTCACTGACATGTTCTTACATGTAGAAAACCCGAAAGAGTCTACCAAAAAAATTTAAAACTAATAAATGATTTTAGCAAAGTTTCAGGATACAAAATCAACACATAAAAATCAGTTGCATTTCTATACACTACAATGAACAATCTAAAAAGGAAATTAAGAAAACAATCCCATTTAGTATGGAATCAAAAAAGATAAAATGCATAGTAATAAATTTAACCAAGGAGGCAAAAGACTATGCCAAAAACTATAAAATATCACCAAAAGAAATTTTAAAAAATACAAATAAATGGAAAGACATCCCATACTCATGGATTAGAAGATTTGGTATTGTTAAAATGTCCAAACTACCAAAAGTGATCTACAGATTTAATGCAATCCCTACCAAAATCCCTGTGGCATATTTACAGACATAGAAAAAAACTTCCTAATATTCACACATGGATTCTCAAGGGACCTGAAATAGTTAAAACAATCTTGAAAAAGAACAAAGCTGGAGGCTTCACACTTCCTGATTTTAAAATATATTACAAATCTACAGTAATCTAAACAGTATAGTACTGGCATAAGACAGACTTATAGACCAATGGAAAAGAATAGAGAGTTCAGAAATAAAGCCACACATGTATAGTCAACTGATCTTTGACAAGGGTGTTAAGAATACACAATGGGCGGGTACAATGTAAATTATCTGGGTGATGGGCACGCTTATAACTTTGACTCAGGATACTAAAGCAATCCATGTAACCAAAACATTTGTGCTTCCTGTAATATTCTGAAATTTAAAAAAAGAAGAAGAAAAAGAAAAAAAAGAATACACAATGGGAAAAGGATAGTCTCTTCAACAAATGGTGCTAAGACAACTGGATGGACATCCACATGCAAACAAATGAAGTTGGACCCTTATCTTACACCACATACAAAAATTAATTCAAAATGGATTAAAGACATAAACATAAGACTTAAAACTATAAAACTCCTAAAAGAGAGCATAGGGAAAATGCTACAGGACATTGAATATGACAATGATTTCTTGGATATGACATCAATGCTCAAGCAACAAAGGCAAAATAGACAAATGGAACTACACCAAACTCAAAAACTTCTGCACATCAAAGGAATAATCAACAGAGAGAAATGGAAGCTGTGGAATAGGAGAAAATATCCACAAATCACATGGCTGATAAGGAGTCAATTTCCAGAATATATAAGGAACTTCTACAACTCACCAAAAGCAACAAAAACAAATAACCTGATTTAAAAATTAGCAAACAACTTGAATACAAAATTCTCCAAAGAAAATATACAAATGGCTATCTAGAATATGAAATGATATTCAATATCACTAATCGTAAGAGAAACACAAATTAAAACTACAATGAGATATCACTTCACACCCATTAGGATGGCTGCTATCAAAAGAACGGAAAATAGCAAATGTTGGTGAGTATGTGGAGAGTATATTCCACTTCTGGAATTTGAGTGGGAATGTAAAATGGTGCAGCCACTGTGGAAAATAGCATAGAGGTTCCTCAAAAAACTTAAAAATAGAATTACCATATGATTTAGCAATCCTGCTTTTAGATATATAAGCAAAAGAATTCATAGCAGATTTTAAAGTGATATCTGTACCCGAGTTCATAGCAGCATTACTCACAATAGCTAAGAGGTGGAAGCAATCCAAATACCCATGAAAAGATGAATGAATAAAGAACATGTGGTATATACTACATGCAGTGGAATATTATGCCATTTTTTAAAAGAAGGAAATCTGATCACATGCTATAACATGGCAGAGAGCAATATGCTAAGCAAAATAAGCCAGCCACAAAAAGCACAAACACTGTATGATTCCACTCATATGAAGTATTTAAGTAGTCAAAAATCATGGAAACAAAGTAGAAAGGTGATGATCAAGGGCTGAGGGGAAAGAGGAAGAACTAATGCTTGATGGGTACAGAGCTTCAGTCTTACAAGATGCAAAAGTTCTAAAGATCTGTTGCACAACAATGTGAATATATGTAACACTTCTAAACTGTACACTTAAAAATGATTACGATGATAAACTTAACATCATGTGTTTTTTACCGCAATTTAAAAAATGATATCTGAATACTACACCCAGAGAATAGCATTTAATTTGTCTGGGATGCAGATTGGACGTCAGGATTTTTTAAGCTCCCTGATGATTCATTACTAACATACAGAGCCATGGGCATAGTGTTGTCAGATCTTCTGATTTTTTTTTTAAGAGAAGCTAGAAATCAGGATTTTTATATAAATATTTCTGATTTTTTTAATGCTATACAAACAAAACACACCATTTGCAGCCTCTGGGCTAGGTAATCTCTGAATTCCCTTCCAGTTTAAAATTTATATGGATCAAAATTAAGAATTCTATGTCTCAAGAGAAATAAAAATCATTGGAAATGAAGATGGGGGAGGGGTAAAAACCTACCTGCCAGGTACAATGAACACGATTCAGGTGATGGGCACACTAAAAACCCCAACTTAAACATTATAAAAGGTATCCATATAACAAAACCATTTGTATCCCCTTAATATTTTGAAATTTTGTAAAGAGTTCTGTGTCTCAGTAACTGGCCTTCTTGCCAGGTGACTCTCCTCTGGCTTTTGCATCTTCCCTGTGTGAACCACTCATCAAAAACTAGGTCAGTATCCACATCGAGGTGCCGCAACAGGTGTATCATGGTTACAAGTCCTCAGCTCTATGTGGATTATCATTTTTTTTCCTGTAAACTGGATTGGGGATCTTTGAACAGCTATTTCAGTGCAGAGAAACCTGTTGTTTAAATTGAGTGTTACATGGACTTCTAAATACGTTTAACATGTGAAAGCAGACTCCTTTGACATAAGGAGGGTTGGGAAAGGAGGAGTGAATGACTGAGTTCTATTTCCCACCCCATCAGCAGGATTTTCTGTTCTGAGTAGGCTCCACAAAGCCTCAGGTTCAGAGGAAAAGCTTCAGGAACTGAAAGATGAAAATCAGGAGGCTGAGCTTCTTCATCCTTTGCTCCAAACAGAGCAGCTGCCACTGTTACCAGAAGTACTAAGCTTCCACTTACACTTTTCTTTGAAAAGGGGGTTCAGATACTTTAAAAGAAGGAAGCTATTTTAAAAAACTGACTGAGATAAGGGTATGTAGTATTCTCATTAATTTTTCAGATGACACCAATAGACATAAAACAAACTGTGCAAATAGAAATTATAAGCATGAGAGAATGGCAAACAAATGGATGAAAAAAAGGGTGGAATCCTAAGGGTATCAAGAAACCATCAAATTGGTTCTAACTGATCAACACTTAGGTGCCCATACAGTAGTAACATTCACTGACTGTCGGGCAGGTGAGAAGGGGGAGGAGGGGATGGGTGTGTGCACACCTAATGGGTGCAGTGTGCACCATCTGGATGATGGACACGCTTGAAGCTCTGACTCAGGTGGGGCAAAGGCAATATATGTAACCTAAACATTTGTACCCCTGTAAGATGCTGAAATAAAAATAATTTTAAAAAACTAAATAAAATGTTATTGTTTAGAATAGAACTACAATTTTGAAGAGAGCATAAATAGAAGTTAACATGGGTGTAAGATCTCTTACCACGTAGCCTGCTTACTGCTCCTCCATGGAGCAACACTACAGGCTGGAAGTCAAAGTCTATAGGATTAAGAAGCATGTTAGGTGGTGAGGTTAATTAAAGATCTATAACATGAAGCTTAAGAAAAAAGTAGAGTAACCAAGATTATTCCATCAGGATAAAAACACTGTGAAGAGAGTCAATATAAAGATGAAGGCTACACAGGAAGCAAAAGAAAAAAATAGATAAATTAGACTATATCAAAATCTAAAACTTCTGTGCTTCGAAGAACACTATCAACAGAGTGAGAAGACAACCCAGGGAAATGAAGAAAATATTTGCAAGATATATATCTGATATATCCAGAAAATATAAAGAACTCCTACAATTCAGTAACAACAAACAAAAAATCAGCAAAGGACTTGCATAGACATTTCTCTAAAGAAGATGCACAAATGGCCAAAAAACACATGAAGAAATGCCCAACATTTCTAACCATTAAGGAAATGCAAATCAAAACCACAATGAGATACCACTTCACATCCACTACAATGTCTATTAAAACACAGAGAGAAAGAGAGAGAGAAACAATAAGTGTTAGCAAGGATAAGGAGAAATCAGAACACTTGCACACTGTCAGTGGGAGTGTAAAATGGTGCAGCCACTGTGAAAAACAGCATAGCAACTGCATAGCAGCTCCTCAAAAAGTTAAAAAGAGAATTACCATATAATCCAGCAATTCTACTTCTGGGTACCTACCCAAAAGAATTGAAAGCAAAGACTCAAGCAATATTTGTAAACCCATATTTATAACAGCATCATTCACAATAGCCAAAAGGTGGAAGCAACCCAAGTGTTCATCAACAGATGAATGGATAAACAAAATGTGGTATATACATAAAATGGGATATTATTCAGCCTTAAAAAGGAAGTAAATTTGACACTTGCTACAACATATAGATGAACCTTAAAGACCTTATGCCAAGTGAAATCAAGCTTTCACAAAAGGACAAATGCTATATGAGTCCACTTGCATGAGGTACCTAGAGTAGTTAAATTCATAGAGACAGAAAGTAGAATGGTGGTTCCCAGGAGTTGGGGCGGTAGGAATGGGAGTTATTGTTTAATGGGTACAGAGTTTTTGTTTTGCAAGATGAAAAAAGTTTTGGAGATGGATGGTGCTGATGGTTGCACAAAAATATGAATGTACTTAATGTCATTAAACTAAACTTTTTAAAAAAATTATTAAAATGGTAACTTTTATGTTATGTATACTTTACCACAATTTTAAAAATAATTTTAAAAAGACAAAGTATGAGAATCATGAAAGGGTATTGGCCCATATACCAAGTGAGTGTTATGTCAGCCAAATGGACTTAATATATTCTCTTTTTACAATATCTTCCCACTGTGTTACAGGTAGATATGAGAATCTGTAACCCACTGAGGTGAATGAACTTCGAATGTACCTGCTATGGCAGGACTGATCACAGGGACTCTGATTTGGGGGGAAATCACTGGAAAGAAGTAAGGAAGCTTAGACAGGCTGGGTGAACACAATGAGATAAGTAGAATCAATGAAGACATTCCAGGTCAAAAGGATTTTTGAGAATCTGATTATTCTAGAACATTATTTGCAAAGCTATTTACAACAGGCACCAAACTGCTTATTATAACAGGATAAACAAAAGTCACCTTGCACAATCTTCAAGGATAAAATCTTTAGACTACTAACAGGACATATGTACAGACACTGGGCATTGTTTTTCAGACAATGCACGTAATACAGAGAGAAACTAAAGGATTTCTTTCTGAAACACACCAAACTGCCTCATGGATGTGTAAACAACCTTGTAGTTTTAGATAGCCATGATTTTAAATGCTTTAGGATACTGAAAGGTCTGGCCCCACTTCTCTGAAAAAGTGAAGTTCTTATTTTTTTCCATTTTCCCTGCTTTGGAGGGCTCTGAGAACCTCAAAATTGCTAGTCATGAAGTGCCGTCATGAACATACTTAAAGGAGTTTAAATATCAATAGATAATGAGTAACATGAAACTAACAATGAATAAAGGTCATACCAAATTTGGTATTCACATGAATTAGGAATTAATAGCAAATTCACAACAAATAAGAGAAAATGCCAACAAAATAAGCTGAGAAATGCTTCAAAAAATTTTTAATTGTCAAATATAAAGAATAATTCTCAAGAAAGTGCTGTACCAATTTGGCTTTTGGCAAGGCTTAAGTGTACAAATGTTCAATGCTTGACACTCAACTTCAAGAGCATATACCATGCTTCCAGGTTCACGGTGGTGCCTGGGTGCTCAAGCACCTGCTGTGCCTGAGGTGAGTAGAGGAAGGAGATGAAAGCATGATTCCTCCTGGGAGGAAGAACAACAGTAAGACACAAAAGGAGCTGCCAATGGCCTCCATCAGCAAGTAGCTCCCCTAATCCGCTGGCAGTCCAGTAGCAACCAAGCGCCTGCCCACGATGCCTAGAGTACACACCAAAAGGACGTACCATGTACACAGACATGCTTCAGAGGCAAAAGCCTGTCCAGATGGGTGGGCAAAATGTAATTGACCTACGTGCTTTTCCTCTTTTTATTGAAACTCCTTTTGACCTCAAGTTGCTGAATATTCACATGATGAAAGCCATTTCCATTTTGGAAAGAGAGCCATTTCAGTGTTTGGGCTTTTAGACAAATTCCTACCTGCATAATGAAGACCTGTTATATTTCACAACACCCATCCACAGAACCATCATTTCTCAGCATTTAACCTTTCTAAACCCTCCAAGACAACCACTGCATTTTATCCAAAAGACGTCCACCCATCCACAGGAGCAGTGCCACGTGGGTGAGCAATTGCCGGCACTGCTTGTGACGCCCCAATCACGTTGCCCCTGAGTAGAGGTCACTCCAGCTTAGTGCCCTTTCTGTCTAGAACATGGCGAGGAATAAAATCACATTCTGTGATTAGATCTACCTTTGCTCTTATGACATAGCAATAGTGGAGAATCAAACATTCACTGGCTGCCCAGTCTCAAAAGATAACTTTAAATTCTCCAGCTTTAGGTCACGGCGGTCTCTTTTGTTGAATCGTAATCAACTCACATTTGATGACACAGCACAAGACTATGGAAATAGAAACTATTCCAATCCCTGAGAATGCCTGGGTGGCTTCTTCACAATGTTTTCCATTTCATTAATTGAAACTTGTTTTGAGATTCAGGTCTATGGAATTCTTTCTTAACCGAAGTCAAGGCCTCCGTCTCTCTTTCTCTAAACTTTTTTAAAGAAAACATGGGTTTAGAGTTGATGCAGATCAGTCTTGTGGGGGTAGGGAAGCTTTTGTAGTGAGACCTGGATTTCAACCTCAGCTGTATCACTGATACAGGAACTTGCATGAGTTTTTTTAACCTCTCTGAGCCTCCGTTTCCTGTTTGTAAAATAGTGCCAATAATGCTTACCTCTGTTGTTTGTTGGGAGTATTAAATGAGGTGATAAAGGCTACATGCTTACCATGTAACATGGCAAATGTTTTTGCAATTGTAAATAAAAGGAGTTTAGGAAATTTCTGCCTCTTTCTATGTGTTCTGGGGAGAAGGAGGAGCATGGAGAGAGAATGAAAAAAAGAGGAGAAGGAGTATCACAGAACAGTGCACTTACATGCAATATGTCGCTATTATCTTAATGTCCTCTCTAATACAGAAACACAGACTAGATTACAAGACCCATCTTATGTAGCTATCTCATAAAGCAAGTGTGAGACTCCCACTATATCAACAAGGGTCTAATGGGTTTTATCACATTTAATGTGGACTTGTGTTCAGACACATTCAGACTCAAGGATGAAATTATTTCTTAAATAATTTTTAAAGAATTTGAAAATGTCACTTTACAGTCCATCTCTAATGTGAAAACTAACAGATTTCCATATTTGTCTCCCTTTTCTACTCACTCTAGACATGCCATGCCCTAAACTACAATGTATTTATCCTATTTGTATCTTTTCCATCTGTGTTTGGATGAAAAAAAATCAGTGTAGTCTTCTGTACCATTTTTGGTCAGTTTTCTTCATATAACATCAGAGAATGAAAACTTCATATAAGCCTCAAAGACTAAGCTGGAGTCAACTAGCAGATAACCAGTGACCACGGTCAGCATCCACCAGTGAGACCAGTGTTTATTATTTGGATATTGGAAATGTTTGACACTAAATGAAAAGGTGGGCTAATCGTTAATGAATCTAGCACAGTATCACCTGGAGAGGCAGGGGAAGACAAAACATTGAATAAGTTCAGAAACCAAGGAGACATTATGAACAAACAGGGTCATTGCCTACATGTTCCTACTTCTCTCCATAAGACTTAAACTTCTTATGAATCCCATCATTTAAGAATGCAACCCTTTCCAGTTCTGGGAGGCTTGAATGACTCTAGTAAAATGCCAACGTAAATGAAAATTTAATAGCTTTCCACCTGCAGCACCTGTGCAGATAAATTGTACTGGGCTCCAAACAAGTTGAAGAGCCTCGATATGTTATGTATGGAACAGGTGGTCCAGTCAGTGTTCATTTGCTGAATGGCTTCTGTAATCCCAGCTTGAGCTGGAATGGAATCTCTAGAAAAGTAGTTAACTCAGAGCATCCATGCAAGAAGCATCTGTCATCTAAACGACTGTGCGGAAGAGCCCTGCCCTCTCAGCTGTGGCAAATGATGAGAATGACTGCCACCAGGAAGAGCAACAATGTTAGTCAACACATGCTTTCCAAAGTGACACAGCAAGGCTCTGTTGCCACTAGCTCAGGTTGTTCAACAACATCTGGCCTAGAACCAGATTCATTTACCCAACACGCTTGAGAAATAAAATGAACATTTGGTTATTCATGATACATTTTGGTCCTGTCCCATTGGGAACTACTTTAGCAATCTATTTATTTTATCTATTGACAATATAGTCTAGGTCATGGCTTCTACTCTGCCAAGTCTATAACTATTCTTGTCAAGAAGAAGAACAAAAAAACAGAAAGAAAGAAAAGAAGAAAAAGTCATGTTTGGAAACAGAATGTTAGAAATCTTGTATCAACACAACTAACTGCAGTGTACTTTCTTACTCACAGTTATCCCAGTGGTTACAAACTCATAGAGAGAGCATATTTTTGTATACAGCATTTCCTTTGTTTGTACTAAATGGCCTCAACATGCCCTATTTTCTCATGTGATTATTAGTTACTAATGTTCTTTAATTGAACTGTTTTTTGAGATCTGTTCCTTTGTTGATTCAAATCCACTAACCATCACTAACCCTAATCCCTACACTGTGTCAGAGAATCTCGGTAAAAGGAAACAAAATGATTGTACCTACATAAAGCACATGCTCACATCTGCCATCCAAAACTAATAAATCACATACTTAAAAATCAATAAAGATAAAAGAGACCCCTCCACGCTCCATGCCCTCCTGATTTCACATTGTCTCACTTCTACTCGTAACTTTATCCTCCATTTCTGGATCCCTTCCCATCCCCTGGACTTATCTTTCTGACTGAGCAAACTAAATGGCTATGGTGAATACTCATCCCTATGTCTTCCTCCACTACCCAAACCTTGCTATGCATTTCCAAGGCGAGCCCCTTGTCTGGGCTCCCCCTAAGTCCCCATGATGGGCTGGGGGTGGGAGCCAGAACAAGAGTTCAAAATTTTCCATGGATGAGATTGGATGCAAGTAGCCACCCAAATCTTCAGTCTAGAGTGTATTGTTCTGAATTTTACTCTTTGAGGAAAAGGATTTATTTACATGATGGTCATGTAAAATAATTATCTTTTGGGAATGTATTTTAGCGTCTCTTCGGGGAAAAGCAAATGACATGGTTTCCTATGAATCCTTTATCATCTGTAAGCTGAGTTGATTAATGCTTGCTATTCAGGAAAACATCATGGCCTAAAAACTACTGGGAAAATTATTATGGATGACTTTGTAGCCTAAGACAGTGGCTTACAATTCCTACCCAGTACTGGTTCTGTCCTCGTGGTCTAATGATTATTCCTGCACATGGCTTTACGCTTCAGTTGTTTATCATTACCCAACCAACAGACACGGATTAAGTGCAAAGGCGAAGTAATGGGAAATTATATCCCAGCATTATTTTTAAACAACTAATAGTTCCCACTTGAGTGAAATAATTTTATTTTACACCAAAGTCAATAAGGCAGCTCTGGTCTGGAACTTCAGTGTTACGCTCTGCTTACTGGAAGTTTAGTTCATAACATTCCTGGACTTCAGCACTGAAAATCTGAGTTCCACTTGTCAGGTCTGCCACTGAAGTACTATTACACATAATCATGCCCATATCAGCTGAAATCCCTTTGACTTCTTTTTTTTTTTTTTTTTTTTGGTTTGTTCGCTTTTTCTTTGTCATTTATAAAATGGCAATACCTGTGGCTTCCCATGAGCAAGAGAATAGAGCAGATATGAAGCTTTATGACTCCTGAGACCAGGACATAAGATACCTTGCAGCTTTTGACTTTCTTTCTTGAACTCTCTCTTCTTGAGACTGCTGCTGTGCTGAGAGAAGCCCACAGCACACAGAGCACCTGCAGGCCAAGACAGGTGCTCAAGCTCCCAGGCCTAGATAAGCTCTCAGCCCAAAGCCAGCCAGGCAGGTAACTGCAGGCCCACGCGACTCCACGTGAAACCAACGAACTGCTTAGCTGAGCCCATTCAATGAGAATCATGAGAGAGAAAAAATATGATTGCTGGTTTAAGCTATATGAAGATAATATTGATTATAACAATTAATATCATTTTGATTTTCATTTTGTCAATTAAAAACAATGATTAGGCCTTTTTGTATCTTAAAAAATAAAATAATAAAATGGCAATAATCCAAATTCAATCTGCAAATAGCCACTCAAAACGGGAACCTCATTTTAGGATTTATTTTCAAGCTACGTTTCTAGAAGCTCTAAAATTCTGTATAGTGGTTTCAGATGTTGCATACAAATAATTTTGTCCAAATTTTCAATTTTTAATATATATTTTTGTACTTTGGGAATATACTAGAAATCACTCACATGTATTTTATATGTAAATAATTTTATATATACATATATGATTTTAACACATTTTAGGGAACATCCTTCCAAGATATTGCCTGGTTAACCCATTCTTGTGTGAAAACTTCAGTATAAAGTTCTTTCTATGAAATCTATGTGAATAAATGACCTTCCTTTAAATACATTGTTTATTAGCAAGAATGTAGATTAGCCCTGGTCTTTTTCCTTTTTTAAAAAGCCAGTGCCTGACTTACTCCCATTCCAAAGATGTCTAAGCAAGTCCCCACATATGTGAAAGGCTTTATCAAGGCCTGCGTGCTAAGCCGGTCCATATTGGGCATGTCATTATTACATAACCTGTGGGCAATTTAGCAAGATGACGCTAGCGGTGAAGTAAAAAACTGTTAGGACCAGGTTACAAGGGACGGTTAATGGCATATCTTGCAATCATGTTAGGAAACCATGCTGGAATCTGAATTTTAAAGGGTTAGAAGAGGCCCCATTCTGAGTTTCATGCAACTAAATAGGATCTTGGACTGGGAGAATAGAGAATCCATGATTCTTGAACGTCCCCAGCCTGACATCTCCTGGTGTGATTGCTAAGCACATATCCTTTGAACTTATCACAGTAAACTGTGCCTTCTATAAGATTTACACAAGAGAACTCACTTTTCCCATACCAATAACCAAATCCTGCAATAACATGATCCTCCCATTTTTATACTGGGTAAGATTCAGATTCATCTGCCTGGAACATAACCTTATCACATAATAGTCAATTGTTCAATAACAAATTCATTTCCAAAATATCATACCTTAATATTATGGAATTATATATCTCTTTAGTACTTATTACAAGTTTTGTGTGCCACTTGTCCGACTTTGATGTTTTTAATAAGAAATAGTAGTTAGATATTGTTGTTAATTCAATTTTGAAATGAAAATTTCTCACTATATCTCTTTCAGGTTTCTGGATAAATAATGATTGCAGAGTGGTGTGAGAGTATGCAGCAGGCTGTTACCATTTTCAACTACCTGTGTGTTCAATCAGTATTTTCATAATGCATATTATATTTTAGAATTCTACAGAATATTCTATTTGAAAAAAAGATTCAATTGTTTAAAAAAAATAAAAAGTTTGAAAACTGCTATTTTGAAGATGCATCCACTGATGCCACTTGCAAACCATCCTGGTAGGCAAAGCCAAAACAGTAAATGCATGGTCCAAGCTATATTTATAAGACAGAATCATCCCGTGAGTGGGCATCACCGGTGAGAGAGATTCTTACCTCATGCCAACCTGACGCACAGATGGAACAGCTTTTCAAAATCAAATGAGTGGTCAGTGCATGAAACTAGAAAAGTAAGACTGGGAACACATAAAATTTGGGCTTTGTCTGCCTCAGAAAAAAATGCAAAACAGGTCTCATGATGATAATATGTTATCAACATTTATTATAAATTTTGGGTGCTTCTGGCCATGCTTTTATATTTATGATAAGAAAGTAGTTGACAAATATTGAGCTGTGATTATACATGGTTTTCAGCTACACTCTTTAAACTTCTCATGCCATCCCCTTTAACTCCTTCCTTTTGGCCTCTATTCATTTACCTCCAAAAGATCAGCTCCAAATTCAAAATCCAGCGACTCCTATAACTTATGCAGTTATGACTTCCCAATTGAAACTGTCTTTAAGAAGATAATGTACCTTTCAATAAGAAAGAGCTCATACTTTGTTTCCATTTTCACTCCTTTTATTTCTCAAATAAGTGAACAAAATAAAAAGGGTAGAGAGTACCACTTTTTATTATGCATTTTTAGTAACTAAATAGTAAGAGAATATGAACCGATGGCCAGTTTCCCTCCCATTTCCATTCTTCTAAATTTGGCTAGTAGCTTTCAACTTAATCTAGTATTTCTATGACACCAACCACTACTGTGTGCAGAAAACTGAACCCAGCAGGACTCAATGACTGTAAATGACATTGGAATTATTATTCAGTCATTAATTGTTTTATCTTAGATTACTTTTGCATTAGCGTTTCGCATAACTGATGCCTACTCTTAAATGCTTAAAGTGAACGCATATAATTATAAAATCGGTAGAGCCATTATGCTTTTCATATAACTTTTACATTGTATAATTATTCAAACAATATAGCAGGTAAATAATGTGTATAGAGAAATATAAACTAACCATAAAGATAACTTTAGTTTTTTACCACTTAATATCTTTTGATAGAAGGCAACTTGACAACTTTGTTTCCTCAATAAAATGTCTTCATATGGTTTCTCCCAGAATCAAACCCAGTAATAAACATTCCAGTTCAAGCAGTTAATGTGAGAAATGGAAAAAACCTCAATAAGGGAGTAATAAAGTGAGAAAGAGAAGAGAAGAAAGGCATTAAAGGGTGTGTCATTTGCCAGGTAGTTTATGGGCAACTGTAGCTAATCCATAGAGAAACTGGGAATCAGAATTATTCCACTTGAAAGATAAGGGAGCTAGGGCATTAGTGTACTGTAACCAATCATTGGCTAAGGGATATTCTTGGGCAGCTAAGGCTCCCCTCATTTCCTCCCTGGTGTCTGCACAGGCAGAACAGACTTCTACAGCTTAAAGAAGCTCTTGGGCTGGAAGATAGCAGATACCTACAGTTGGAGGTCTGTCACGGTGTACCAAAGCAATGGGGTCTAAAAGATATGGGAGGGACACTAAAAGAATTTAGAATAGAAAACAAGTGCCAAAAGCAAATTCAGAGGGGTTCACAGAGATCTTAGCCATTGAGCAAAGATAATAATAAGTCTCTTTCAACAAAAGCTTGAGATGCACTGTTCTCTGCCATTTTAATAATGGTTTCTGGCTACCATTTATTAAGTAGCTCCTTTGTGCCAGGGATTATGCCAAGTGACCATTATCCATGATCTCATTTAAAGTTCACAGCAACTCTATTGTGATCATCACCAATTTACAGATGAGGAAGTTGGGGTTAGAAGGGTTAAGTGATTTGCTGAAGTAACAGAGTCAGTTCTCTGTCTGCCTTCCATTGCTTTCAGTGGTCCCTAAATTGACAGGCATAGTTTCCTTGGAATGAATATGTCATCAGCTCTGGAAATCCTACTGAAGAATCTCACAGTCCTTCAGAGAAAGGCCTGTGTCTTCACATCTTTGAAATTCCAGCCCGTGTACCAAAACTGGGGAGCTTTCCCAGCTGGTGGCCCTGCCATTCCTCAGTATGGACTTTCACGAGAAGCTCTTATTCAGCACTCTGCACCTGCCCTTTCGGGTTAGCACTTTTAGAGAGCTGCATGCTCCGTTAATTACAAAACCATCTCCGCTTCTGTTACCTTTCCCATCTGACTTCCATTCCCACTGCCTGGTCATGGATGGGAAGTTTCTTCTTTGTAGCATCCTTCCAGTCTGACTTTTCCTTTACCTCTTCACATTCTACATTCCACCAAGTGGCAATTTTATTCTAAGATCTCCAGTTAGAAGTTTAAAATGGAGTTTTACAAAACATCTGGGTTTTAGAACTTCAAAGAGCTAGAACGTAACCATTTTCTATAATAAATCTAAATTCTAATGCACTTTAAGTAGCATTTGGGGCAGAATAATATTTCATACTCACTTGCATTACTTCCTTTTTGCTCCTGATTCTCCAAATCTTTCTTAAAACCTTCAAACTTTATGTCCTCTGATGCTATCATAGCCCATTTTCAATTATTTGTTTCAAAGGAAGGGAATATCATGAGAGAAAAACCTTCTATGTTACTTTACCGGTCTAATTTCTAGACAAAAGCTTTGAAACAGTAACAGATAGAAGAAATGTTCAGTCCAATAAGCCATGGCTAGGAAGACAGCCCAAGAATTAGCAATGAAGGTCAAATCCTAGTACAACAATTCCATGGAGAAAACTGATATTTTTTGTTGTAGTGACATTTCACAGAATTTGGTACCTTGTTAAAGATTACACTTCCAAGATCACAATGGATAGCGATGAAACACACTTAGAAAGTAAGAGGATTTGACTAACAGTAGTCTTTTGGAAGTTATAAATGGTATTGAGTGACTGATAGGAAAGATAAGTAATATATTACTGTTCAGGGAATTTTGTTACTTTCAAACCACAGGGAGGACTTTGGGGGAGCAGCGTAGGCGTCGGCCTTGGTTAGTCTTCCTTCTTGCACTTTCGTTGTGACACACGAGTGTTAATCTGAATGTAGACATAGGCACGTGCATGCACACACACACACACACACACACATGCACACACTTATTGAGAAAGGGAAACCTTCCATAGAGTCCATGCTTGAAAGAACCAAAGGTCTTTCATCAATGTGAGTAGAAGCTTCCTTCATAACCTGAAATTAGTTCCAGAGAAATATTTTTACCTTCCTCAAAAGTGAAACTGCAGAGGCTTCCAGGAGTGGCTCCTTCCCAGGAGCTAAGCTGAAGTTTTCTTCTTTTAAAATAAACAATGGGGTAAATATTTTAGGATACCAAGAGACTTAGGCCAGTCCATACATTAAAAAAAAATTGAAATTAATTCATACAGACACACTGAACTCATTTTTCTTATTTTACAATTACTTCTTAAATGTTTGAGCAGATCTGAAACACACACACTTTGATGGAGGAGAGAGGGTCTTGAATAATGTATTAAGCAACGGGTTTTAAGGGGAGAGAGATTTTTTGGCTTTTTAATAATTTTTGAAGCAAAAATAGTTACCTGTGGTGTGGTCCAATAATACCTGCATCGCCATCCTTGAAGCAGGCCCCAAAGGCCTGTCCCCTCTGTTCGAGGTGAGCAGCACTGCACACTGGGCACCCAGGTTGGCCCAGAGAGGTTTCTTTGAAGACATTTACAAGTACAACACGATTCCCACTTCTCACAGCCTGTGGCATACATCTCCTCAGGTGGTGCCTTTCATCACTATCGTCATTAATTTAATCTTTTTCTCAAAACAAGGAAAGAAGCCATTAAATATATAGGAAGTGTCCATGAAAAGGAATTTGATCAAAGGGCTCTAGAATTACCCTTTCATCCTCACAAGGTTGGGGGACAGGAAGAGGAGACGGTTAACAGGACCAGGAGTCACAAAGCTGGAAATTCTGCAAGTGTGTTGGCCCTCGCTGTTACCTACTTTTAAGACTCTGCCCCGGAATTCCTTAAATTCCATTTTCTCATCATTTGTTATTTCCATTCGGCTGTTATTTCCATTCGGCTGTTACATGTACCCTTTTCTATAGTGATGGCTCTTTCAGGTCCTGAGGTAATTTAGAATAATACTCAAAAAGATCTGCTTTGCAAGATCTTAGAAGAGTTCACTGATTTTATGTTACTCTTAGCAGAACTAATGCACATCAGCTTCTAGAGAGAGAAAAAAAAAAGAAAACTTAGCATCCCACTTAGGCCCAGTGACCTGCCTAGTCCCATGTGGGACACTGGTCCACACACAGAATTCGAGCTAACTGTCCATGTATTAATAGATGTTCAGTTAAATCCAGTAGCTTCACTGCATCCCATTGCCCACAGAGTAAAGTCCAAACTTGTTAATACAGTCTACAGAGCCCTGCCTCCTGTCCCAGACACATCTGTCACTCTCTCCCTTGGATTTCACGTCCCAGCCATACTGAAAAATATGTATATTCTGATCTTAGGGATTCTTCACAGACTCTTCCTTCTGCCTCAAACTTTCTCCCTTCCCTCCATCTTTGCCTGGGAAGACCCTAGAAAATTCCTACTCACTCTGTAGATCTCTACTATCTCTTCCTCTGAGAATCTTTCTTGGGTCCTCCATCCCCTAACCCCACCACTAGGCTTAGTTGGTCAGCCCTCTTGTTTGTGTGTACAGTTTGTACATACTTCAGCTATCCCCTGCATTGTAGTTGCCTATTTATTTATCAGTCTCTCTGACTGAACTGTAAGTTCCTTAAAGACTGAGAATTTGTTCCTTTCACTGTTGTACCTCAAAACTCACAACACAACCTAATACATGATAGCAACTCAATAAATACCTATTAAATAAATGAATGAATGAATGACGAACTGACCAACCCCTATGCAATTCCTCACTCTGTTGATCTGCAGCCCAAATCACAGCCCAGTATTCCTGGTTGGCTTTCCTGGTCCTGTGGCATTTGTGAAATTCCAGCAACATCCTTCCTGTTCCAGACAACTCTACCCCTGATAATTTGCTCTCCTTGGCTCTTGTTATACCTGTGTTACCTAAACACCAGTCTTCTTCCACCATTTCTGAAATCCTCTGAGCCAGTGTAGTAGCTCCCCTTGATGGTGCCATGAAAGAGAGCAAGACAGTTGAAAATCCCTTTGCTTTCTTTGGGGAGCGGCACCATGTCTTCAAGGCTTAGGCAATGCCATTGTCAGTCCAGAAAATTCATGTCTTTTCTGTAGCCTCTGCCCTGCTATTTTCCTGCAAGCGAGGGTCCAAAGAGTACAGCAGAGAATTTTCTGGACCTCCATAGCTATAAATAAACTCCACCTTTGAAACATCATCTAGACAGGGCCAAATATAAGAGCCTGCATGGTGGTCTCCTTTATGATCTCCCTTCTGGTAACTATGTGTATCTCACTGTTGTTTCCACAAACCATAAAACATGGTCTTAAAACTCAGGCCTTTACCTGGTCCCCAGAAACAGCCAAGCTTGGGTTTTCCTGTGCTCTCTGAACAACTAGAGCCTGATCACAGATCCAGAAGTATAACAAGACTGTTTCTGTCTTCCTGGGGACCTGGAATCTTTCACATCATTCCAGGTAAGTCTCCCAAGACTTTACCCATAAAAGGTAAGAGCTGTATTAATCCCAGGTTTCACAGGCTTCATCATCTCCTGTCAGTCACATGCAGCTATTTCCAGGAAAATTCCATTTTGAATTGAAAACATGGTTATGAGGATGAGAGTGACTTTGGGGCTCCCCCTTAGATATGGGCTTCGAGACTTCTGGGAAGTTCAGGGAAGGTCACCCCAGCTCAGGGAAGCCCAAAGAAGTAATTGCAGTCAAGAAACGACCACAGCTTCTGAGATATATCCATAAAAGATTTCATATTGTACCCAGAACTCCTCAAGCAACTTGTGACTTTCAGCAGTCAGTATGTACCTTCCCTAAGCTGCCTCTACCGTGGTCCATCAGGTAGGCTGCCGGAATTTGTCAGTAAAAATATGACACCCAACTAAACTTGAATTTCAGATAAACAACAAATAATTGGGAAAGGGCAACATACGTAATGTAAACATCTGTACCCCCATAATATGCTGAAATTAAAAAAAAACAAATAGTTGTTTTTGATATACCTTATGTAATATTGGGGGCATATTTGTACTAAAAATATTCTCATTTTTCTGACATTCAAATCTAACTAAATATTCTGTATTTTATGAGTTGATTCTACTCTCATTAGAAATTGCGGAGGCTCTTCAGGATCAGATACAAGGACCCAGAGATGCCCCAGAGAATCCTTGACTTTTATTTATGCACTGAATGAGTAAGCATGAACTTTCCATTCCAGTGAAAGCTATAATGAAGCATACCCTCAATTTTAGGGCTTTTTCTACTTGTCATTATCACTGCCTTTCTTATTTTAAGGAAATGTTTATTTTTTCCCAACCTGATAGCTCATCAAAAAGTATTTGAAAGTTTTCATTAGACAAAGGTAAAACAATATGAATCTGAAAAATGAAGGGAACCTCCTGCTGTTTAGTATAAAAAGTACTAGGAAGGTTGAAAACTCCAAACTTAATAAGCAAAACTCTCGAAGGTTATTTCCATAGCTGATGTCCTCCCACATTCTGGAAATATTGCATCAAGAATGTAGAACTGCTAACCAAATTTAAGACCTTATGATTCCATTAAGTTGAGGATGCTACTGTATCAAGAAGTGAGCCGAGCAACTGTCCCAGGGACCACGGCAGTTTGCGGAGCTCTTCCAGAGGCCTGGAACAGAACCAGGGCAAGCTTTTGCGATGGGGCTCCACCTTAGACTTGAAACTACATAAATTGCATACAAGAAGCTATTAAAAAAAAAAAAGGGAAGGGGGCTGAGAACCTGAATCTGTACTTTATAGTCCCGGGCTTGCCCTCATCCAGGTGCTTAGGGTTTTTAAAAACAAAGAGTCAATTTAGTTAACCTGTTCCATATAAAAATCCCATGCTTAAGAGATGTAAAAATCTAACATGATCTTTGAAAGTTTTAGTGGCAAAATCAACAAGTCTGCCCAATGGAAGCAATAGAACAAAGTAATTAAAGGCATGAATTTTGGCTTGTTCTAACGGCGCAGAGGAGTCACTTGGCCTCTATGTATTTATCTGTACTTATCTGCACTTATGTGTCACTTGCAGTTGGTAATTACAGTTATTCCAAGGGATATTGTGAAAATTACATATGATAATTATATAAAAAGCAGTTACAAAAGTGCCTGACACACAGTAAACATTCAACAGATATTAACTATTACCTACTGGAAATATTTCTCCATGAAAAGGACTTTTTTATCAGTGGGTGACTCATTGGGAGAGAGTGACTCATAGAAGCACAGCATTTTGGAGGTGACCTATTTCATATTCTATGTGAAAAAAGAAAACTGTGTATTATAGAAAAATGTCTGAAAGCTTGCATAGCAAATGGTTAACATGTAACTTTGAGGACTGGAATAAATTAGGGAAGAAATGAGGAAAAAAATTGTTTCACTCCATTTCTAAATCATTTGAGTTTTTACATTGAGACTTTTAGTATATTATTTGTATAATTTTTTAAAACGTGGCAGGATAAACATTCTGAAGTTTTCCTGATATGTCTGTGTTGTTATTTTGGAATTAGCAGTGTTTCTTTCTATCTCTGGATCTACCCCATTGAGTCAGCAGGCCATTCTGCAGAAAATAGATGATATTAATAGAACAAAAATGAAGGGAGAGAAAAGGAGTCTGGACAATGGGAACAACTCACAAAGACACTATTTTTAAAAGAGGATGAGGCAAATGTCCTACCCTCATGATTAAAGGAATTCCCTTGGCTGAGGATAAAGGCAGGTCAGAGGGGCTGCACAAGGAAATGGACCAGAAGGAGACACACACACAAGTGCAGAGTGAGCATTCTGAGACCACTCTGCCTGCCTCCGTGCAAGTGTGCATCTCCAGAAGCCAGCACTGCACCCATGCCTCCCCAGCAAGAGTTGTACCCAAAGGTGCCCCATCCAACCTATTCTGCATCCACTATGCCTGGACACTCATAAGCCCCTGAGTTGTGGATGGTCCTGACACCTCAAGAGGTGATAGTGATGTGGAGGGGGAGCCCTGTACCTGCACTTGGCGGGAACAAACAGAAGCAGCTCAGAAGTCCCCCAGGCCAGAGGTTTTCTCCACATAGAATAGTCTGGATTGATGCACCTTATCTGGGCCAGGCGCACCTCACTGATCTTGGAATTTCTTAGTATTTGCTATGAGTACAGTGTAGAGTAACCTCAGGTATGAACACATTCTTTAACCAGTCCCTCACATGCTCCAGACTAGTATGGTCTGGTCCCAGCTGAATCAGGGCTGCAGAAAAAGAACAAAGTTCCCAGATGGTTCCAGCAGTTATGCCCACATTCCCTTAGAGGAACAGCCCTCCCAGAGAGGGCTCATCCTATGATATGATAATGGCATCTGCCCCATAAAGTTATTCTGCAAACTGATTAAACGATCCATACAAATGCTTAGAAGAGTGTCTGGCTCATGGTAAGTTCTCAGTAATAGTTACCTAATTTTATTGTTGTATTTTACTCCTTATGAGACCAGTTTAAAGATTAAATCCTCATCACCCCTAAAAAAAAGTAAACTAGTTTTTCTATCAACAGTGATTCTGGCTCTAGCTTTAATCAAAACTACTGTTGAAAAATAAGGGGCTTTACAGTTTTGAAAAAGTAGAAGACCTTGAAGAAGGAAGGATGTGGCCAAGAGACTAGGACAAATATTGCCCAGGATTAGAAGATCTTGGGACCCAGAGCAGCAGGGTGCCCAGGTCAGATTCTTGGCAGCACCATGATGAAGCCAGGGCATTTCAGAGTGGAATGTCAGCTGAGAAACATAAGAAGAGAACACCAGGCCTCTGCACGCCAGGTTTCTCCAAAAAGCATGCCAGAAACAGCAGGAATCTGTCAAGTCTGAGGCAGCTATTGCAGGCAGGGCTATGGGAGTCTCCACTGAACCTGTATGGAAAAGTAACTGGAGATCAAAGGGCCCTTTCAGCTTCATCCCCACCCCAGTATACCACAACCCACCCCTCCCCACCCCCCCACACACATACAGAGAAAGAGAAAGAAGAAGACTTCTTGACACAGATTAAAGACATAGAAACTTCACAATGTGTAGCAGATATTCTTCATAGTTTGTGAAATGGGACCATTCTCTAATTTTACTTTAAGTGCAATTCCCTTCCAATTCAGGGATTTTGGTCATTGCTCTATTTAAGTGGATTTTAGAACACATTTATTCCATGATTTTTACCTAAATCATTTTAACTAGGTGTGAATTCAAAGCTCAGCTTAGGAAATTGTCCAAGGAGCCTAATTTGCTGGGAAGTGTTCTTGGTATGGGCTTTGTTCTTGGAAGGTTTGGAACTCAACTCTAGGTCTCCACAGGCCTGCTTTAGAAGGTTGCCAGACAGGGAAGCTTTCATAATTGCAAGAACATCAGCGAGGTTGCCCCTTTTTCACAATGTAACGTCCTGTAATTTTCACGAAATAAAAGGCTTATGAGGAAATTAGAAAAGAGTATTCAAAGTTTACTGAAATAGCAAAGTTTACTGAAATAGCAAAAAGGAGTCAGAGTGGGAGGAAGACAAGCAAAGGACTTTGAAAGCTAGAAAGCGTTTGCCAAAGAAGAGAAAAAAAAGAAAGATTCCTAATGGGTTAACCTACAAAGTTAAGGAGAATTCCTCATGTGCAAATACTGTGACATAAAGTAGATAGAATTTATCATAAGTTTCTGAGAATACGGTAGGAATCATGATCATCAAATTATAAATTCCCTACAATGGCATTTCAGGGGCACACTGAGGAGGGACAGTAAACGCTTATAAGACTAGAGTAACAAGTAGAAAGTGGTTTCAGGGGAAGATCAGTCTTGAAGTGCATGTATCGGATGTGGAGAAACCAAGGAGACATTATGAACAAACAGGGTCATTGCCTACATGTTCCTACTTCTCTCCATAAGATTCAAACTTCTTATGAATCCCATCATTTAAGAATGCAACCCTTTCCAGTTCTGGGAGGCTTGAATGACTCTAGTAAAATGCCAATGTAAATGAAAATTTAATAGCTTTCCACCTGCAGCACCTGTGCAGATAAATTGTACTGGGCTTCAAACAAGTTGAAGAGCCTCTATATGTTATGTAAGGAACAGCTGGTCCAGTCAGTGTTCATTTGCTGAATGGCTTCTGTAACTACATCTCACAACACTCTGAATCCTACCTACAGGCTCTCATGTTTCTCCACTTCATGCTTTACAGCCACGGTCCCCCAATTCCAGGGCTGTTAGGAACCAGGCTTCACAGTAAGAGGTGAGTAGAGGGCAGGGGTGGGGGATGGTGGCTAGTGAGCAGAAGCTTCGTCTGTATTTATGGCCTCTCCCATTGCTCACATCACTGCATAAGCTCTGCCTCCTGTCAGATCAGCAGTGGCATTAGATTCTCATAGGAGATGCAAACCCTACTGTAAGCTGTGCATGCGAGGGATCTAGGTGAGTGCTCCTTATGCAAATCTAACGCCTGATGATCTGAGGTGAAGCTGAGGCAGTGATGCTAGTGCTGGGGAGCGGCTGCCAATACAGATTATCACTAGCAGAGGCGTTTAACAGCACAATAAATGTAATGAGCTTGAATCATAGCAAAACCATTCCCTCCCCCAAGTCCATGGAAAAAATTGTCTTCCGTGAAACAAATCCCTGGTGCCAAGAAGGCTGGGGACCACTGCTTTACAGGGAAGCCTTGACTCCAGTAAGAATAGCAATGAGAACTCTTGTTTCTACAAACAATATTCTACCAATTTATGTGGAATAAATCCTAGGTGTTTGAAGCAGTCAGTGCAAGAGAAAAGTCAAAAAACCTTCCAAGGAAAGGAGAGGAAATGGTGTAGACTTAGGAAAAGAGGAAAGAACTATTATAATTCCATTCCTGGTGGGCCCAACACCAGGTGAAAAGGGACAAAGGTGAGGATTGCAGGGTGCAGCAGTTGTTGCAGAGTGAGTGGAATCCCCGAGGGTGGTGTGAGTACAGAAGGATCAGATGAGCCTCAAATTCTGAATTCTTTGGGATGACAGTTAAATGAGGCACTAGGGATCCTGAGGATATGAGGATTATATCCCAGAGGCAGAGGCTAGGAAGCATGTGACCGGTGTGGACACTGGCTTATTATTATTAAAATAATAATGACAACATCAGATCACAGGGACCATTACTGATTCAATAAAGCCCCATGAAATATCCCTTCCAGGCTCTCAAAAAAATCCATGGAGCTTTTAGTGACAAATCCATTCTGCTTAAATTGACAAAATCTCTGAACTTCAAGTTATTCCCTTCTCACTCCATCGGTCATCTAAGGCCTGGCTTTGCCCCTATTCAGATTAGGAAGACACATTACTCCCCCCTCACCTTTAAAAGGCCATGGAAAACCTCACACATCAAAATCAGTCTTCAGTGCTTTCTAGATGCCTTTAATTCCACAGAGTGGTAGCAGAGGTGTGAGGATGAAGTTCAGAGACAAAAGGGCCAAAACCTTGAGAGGCCAGAATAAGAATTTATTTGAAAACTGAAATATTAATGTGAGAACTGGAAGTACCAGAGCTCATTGGCTCAAACTTCTAATATAGCAGTTTCTTCCCCAAACTCCTGATCGTGGTCATCTGGCCTCCTTTTGAGTGCTATAACGGAGTGTCACCATCTCAAGAGGAAACTGCTCCATGGACAGCTCCAAGACAGAGAAATGTTCCCTCTGTCTAGTGTTTCCTTGTGATGCCACAACTAGCAGTCCCTCCTCCAGGCCAGACCTGGGGAGACATGCAGGCCACCCGCAGGCCTCTACAACTTCCTTTCTCCGGCCAAGGAAGCAAGCAGGCTCAGTGCTTGCAGCCGTGACTCCACGGACACGGTTTCCACAGAGCTTGCCACTTCCTAATCGATTCATCTGAACTCAGCGGGATTTGTCATGGTCTTGTGTGAAATATGGCATTCAGCCTTGGAAAAATCATCACGCAGAATCCTAATCAATCCCAGGAGCTTGGGTATTGCTGCCTCTGGAAAAGGCTGGTAGATGTCTTTAGTGCTGATGTGAAACCTCATTCACAAACCACTAGAGAGACAGATGTCGATGAAGAGATAGACAGATTAATTTGATTGATAATTAAATAATATATCCAGGCAAGGTTTGGAAAACAGCCTTTATTGCATGTGATGTTTATATGTTAGCCTGAGTGCTGGTCCCTTCATCCTCCTTCATACCACTGACATTCTGTGTCTCCACGGTCCTTTCTTCTCCCTGGAAGTGAGGAAACAAATGAGGCAGAACAGGAAGAGACAAGAAGCAATACAAGCTCTGCTAGTCAGAGTTACCCTTCCCCTTTATCTTAAAGCTCAGAGCCGTGCACAGTACAGTGAGCTTGTTTCCAGATCAACTGCAGCAAAATGAAGGTTCTAGAACATTTCCAGGTCTCTTGGGACCTCACTTCCATGTTGCTCCTTCTTCAAATTTCCCTTTCCCTCAGAGGGCTGTGTCCATGGACTGAGATCCCAGCTCACTCCAAAAGCTCTCAGACCCCAAACCTCTGATCTTGCTGGAACCCCTTTCTTCAGGCCAGTCCTGGCCCTTGAGCTCATGCTGAGTTCTCTGTGCCTAAAAGGGCTGCAGTATTTCCTCTTTTTTTTGTTTATTTCAGCGTATTATGGGGGTACAGATGTTTAGGTTATGTATGTTGCCCTTGCCCCTCCATCAGTATTTCCTCTTAGGGTCGAGAACAATCGTGGAGATGCTGAGAAAGTTCCCAGTAAAACTCTCCACCTTCTCATTTACTACATAGAGTACTCCCCTAGAAGCACTGGCTACTCACACGTGGATGCAGCTGCAGAGCCGCCAGCTCGCCCAGCACATCCCTGCAGCCCCTCCCTCGGGTTCCCCTGGGCCCTCGCACAGCGGGCTCAGAACACTGCAAGCCCAGGCCCTACCTCTCCCAAGAGAAGGCCACACCCTCTTCCAGGATCTTCTGGCCCATGAATCTCAGTTGCTGTGTGAAAACCAAAACAGAGAAAGACACTTCTTAGTAAGGAAAGGAGCTCTTGGAAATTCTCAGACATTCCTACAGGAGCTGGAAAGCTCAGGGCAAATCCCAAGTTACAACCATGACTTTGTTAGATGCCTGAGTATGAAGCAGGGGCCCAGTTTTCCCCTCTTTCGTTGTCCCTGAGCCAGTAAATCCGCCAGCTCTCCCTTATGGAGGCCTGAGCCTGGACTGGAGAGACAGAACTAGCTCGGAAAAGGCACAGCTCCCTCCGCAGACCCAGCCCTTGCTCACTTCCTGTCCTTTGGAGAATGAAACACACAGCCTGGACATTGGCTCCAGGGTCTCCGCAGGCCAAGGTCTTCCCTTGTGGGCTGCTCCCCCTCATTCTCCTTTTCTTCTTGCTTCTCTTCCTCCTCCTCCTCGCCCTCGTCCTCTTCCTCCTCCTGGGTGCTCTCGGATTCCACATTGCCTGTCAGCTGAGCCATGGTGAGATGAAAGACGTGGCAGCTAAAGCCCTCCCTGATCCCGTGCTGAACGTGCTCCTGCAGGAGCTCCACGGTGGCGAAGACCCGGCAGCAGGCCATGCATCTGAAGCCCTTCTCCATGGTCACCAGCCAGTCAGGCGTCCTGGCCCTCGGTCTCTCCTCAACAGCCGGTGACCCTGGCAGGCTATCTGACTCTGCCCTCTCCTCGTGCTCTTTCTCCTCCCCACTGGGCTCACTGTCAGACGGGAGGTTTCTTGTGGACACATCAGAGGGGGGAGTTCCTACGCGCACGTCCTCAGGAAGGGTCATTTCTTCCATCCTCGGCTGCTTTTCCAGTGACTCTGAGGTTTCCTCTGTCTCCCAGGAGACAGCCACCCCTTTTCTCATTTGTACCTGCATGTAGTATATTTTCATGCCCCTTCCTTCTTTGTCTGTACACAGAGAGGACACACAAGTCTTATAGGAGGAACAGGATGACAAGGAGACATGTGAGCGGGGCAGAGTCTCCCTTTGTTCCTGAACCTGAGCTAGGGGTGATCTAGGTTGGGGACTGTCTTGATGTAATCTCCGGATTCCTGGGAAAGAAAATTAGAAACATGAGAACATGCACGGGGCCTGCCAAAAGCTGAGGGAATGTAAACTGAACACGTGTGGTGTGGCAGAGAAGGACTGCGGCGTGATGCAGTTGTGTGAGGAGCTTGGTGTTTGTTGTTCATACTGTGGGAGAGTGAATCTGGTGTCTTCGTGTGTGGGGGGATGTTGGTGCAGTGTGTGTGCTATGAGGATATGAGCTTGTGACCTTGCTGGTGTGTTATTTGTGGAATGTGGGAGGCGGTGTGGGAGAATGGCATTGTAAGTCAGGTGTTGGGGTTGTATGTGTGTGCTGAGAATGTATCTGCATGGAGCGTGGCTGTATGTGTGAGGTGTGTGCCTGAGCTGGGTGGTCCCACTGCAGTATCGTAGGCCTGTGATGAGGAACTCTGCCCTTCTCTGCAAGGTAAAGATAAAAGCAAAGCTCACATAGCTCCTCTGAAGGTGCTTAATCTGGCCCCTTGGCCCTACACCCCAAGTCCAGACCCTTCTGGCCCTTACTCCCTGATTGCCCATCATAATCATGTCAGGGCTCATGCTCTCCCACGCCAAGCTCGCACATGGTCTAAAAGCTCTGTCACCCTGCTAGGGCTTCTCTGCAGATCCCTGACCACTCCAGCTTCCCTGGGTTTCCTCTCAGCTTCATGCTTGGATCTATATGCCTCCTGCCCCTCGCCCAAGGAGTCCCACTCCAAAGAGTCTCACATGCAAGGAGCCCCACATCAAACAATCTCACACCCAAGGAGCCTCACACCCAAAGAGTCTCACAGCCAAGGATCCCCAAACCAAAGAGTTTCACTCTGAAGGAACTCCACATCCAAGGAGCCCTGCAGCCTTACCACCATGGATGAGCTTGCGTGGAGAAGAAATGCAGGAGAAGTATTCAGAGGTAGAGGAGAACTCCCCTACTCCTAGGCTCTGGCCTTTGGCCACTCCAGTGCATCCAGGCTGAGGGGCATCCTCTTGCAACTTTGAGATTCCTGAGGAAAATATGAAAGGCACAGAGATACAGTGATTGGGCATGTTTGTGCAACATCTATTCATCCAACGAATATTAATATTTACTGAGTTTCTGACGTATGTCAGGTGTGGTGAATACACATGTCTTAGAGGCTGGCTCCTAGTGGATACTCCAGTATTTAATTACTGTCAATAGTTATTTTGTTAGTATCCTGTAGGAATGTAGACCTGTGTGGTTATTGTGAATATGTTTGAAGTGTAAGAGTGATGTGTGTCAGTAGCATTTGATAAGTGTGTAGTCGGTATGATGGATATAGTGGAAACTTGAGTGTCTGTGTCTGTGGAGAGTTTGTGTGCATGGTTTGTGTTCACAACTTGGGAATTTTTCAATGTGCAACTTGGCTTGATTATATGGTATGACTTGTATTTATGGTGTATATTCATTCATTTATTTGGCAATATTTCATGAATAGTTACCATGTATCAGGCACTATTACATTATCTCAGGCTCTGGAAATACTGAACAAAACAAAGTCCTTCTTCTAATTGGGCCTTCCATTCTAGTAGGGGAAGACAGACATTAAATATAAATAAGAATATAATATGTCAGTTCACATGTATATAATGGTCAACAGATTTAGCAAACAAAAATACCTGACGCCCAGTTAGAGTAAGTATGTTCCATGCAATATTTAAGTCATACCACATAGACCAATAGGACAAAACAGAGAACCAATAAAGAAAGCCATATAGCTACAACCAACTGATTTATGACAAAACAGACAAAAAATATACACTGGGGAAAGGATGCCCCCCACACACACACTGTGGAGTACTACTTAGCCATAAAAAAGAGTGAAATAATGTCTTTGGCAGCAACTTCATGGAACTAGAGACCACTATCCTAGGTGAAGTATCTCAGCAATGGAAAAACAAATACCACATATTCTCACTTGTATGTGGGAGCTAACTGAGGCGTATATATGGTCATAAAGTGGTATCATGGACATGGGAAACTAAGAAGTGGGGATGGGAGGGAGGTGAAGGAGAAACATCTACCTATCAGGTACGATGTACACTATTTTGGTGACAGGTACACTGAAAGCCCTGACTTCAGCTTATACAATTAATCCATGTAACAAAAAACACTTATAGCCCTAAATACATTTAAATAAAACATATATATTTGAGTCATACTTATTTTTAGTGTAAGTATGTTTCATACAGTATTTGGAAAATACTCATACTAAAACCTCATTTGTGGTTTATTGGAAGTTCACATTTAACTGGACATTCTGTATTTTATCTGGCAACTATAATAAGGGTTGTGGTGGTGAAACTGCGTTTTGCTGTGGTTTATGCAAAGCAGGCCTGACGTTACTACACAATGTGTTACAGATGCGGCACATATGACATGTGACCGGTTCTTACAGAGGTATTTAGACATAGTTCAAGATAGCTGTGTTTGGGGCCGGGCGCGGTGGCTCACGCCTGTAATCCTAGCTCTCTGGGAGGCCGAGGCGGGCAGATTGTTTGAGCTCAGGAGTTCGAGACCAGCTTGAGCAAGAGCGAGACCCCGTCTCTACCAAAAATAGAAAGAAATTAAT